>JACXGJ010001704.1:0-56318 GCA_016801105.1 Esox niger
TGCTAGGAGTTGCCCATGTAACTGTCACAGGCTTGAGGGATAGGACCATTGACCATATGTTGGAACAACCCATACAAGGGTCATTTAGGCCTTTCTTATTGGAGGGTATTTGGCTGGGTTTGACCCTAGGCCGCCTCCCTTTATAAGTACTGTGGAACTTCCTGTATTCTTTGGAGAAGCACAAAGGAGAGAGAGAGAGTGGGAACTATGAACATCAATGTCTCATGCTGAATAAAGAATGGCTCTCCCCTGACTTTTGGTTGCATAACTTTTTGTTCTTGTGGACATCATCAGAACAGGAAGCTAACGCTACATTAGTGTCAGAAGCGGGATTGGCCTGGATGGCAATCGGAGTGGCGTGTCTACATCAGGGACTTGATACGCTGAAGTGTGAGGACACTCTCCCGTTTGGTGGGGGCAGTGCAGCAACCTTGGTAAGGCCACTACTTACCCCTTCAAATGGGATATCCCTATTTGGAGCAATTGGTAGTGCAGCCGCATGTGGATCCGTAGGTCGCGGGTTTGAGATACTGCTCCCGGGTTTGAGATACTACATTATGATAGTGTTTAATTACTTGTTGTATCAGCTCTATTAGCTACATTTCTATGTGCACATCTCAGAAGTTTTGTCCAAAATATTTTTTTACAACTATTGGCTACAATGGACTTGACTGTTTCACCTAACTGAAAACAATTTAGGAATCAAGTACAGAGCAGAGTGGGGATTTTCCTAAGTCTAACACTTTTTTCCCCTTTTCCATGTGACACTTAATAAACAGCAAACTGTTGTCTGTAACTTCCAGTATTTACTAATGGGCTTAATAGGTTAAAGATTTAAAAATGGACAGTCACCAGTTTATACATTTTTTACACAGTAAAAGGAACAAAAAGTATATAAAAAATGTATCACAGTTATATTAAGCAGTCCTGTATTGGCACATAATCGTATTCATTAATATGGCAACATTTTCAGTCACAGAAGACAAATGTAATTTGAACTATACGATTTAATTTTATATGATAGTTTCCTTGAACATGTTTTAAACCACCACATCGCACCTCCACATCCTCTCATCTTAAATCCAGACATGGCCATGGTAGCAGTGACACTACCAACATTTTGGGTCTTCACTTGTTCTGTTCAGTGTGGTCCAGCTGTCAAAGGCCTTGTAATGGGACTCACTTCTGGGCTACAGAGACAAGACAGAGCAGATGCTCATCTACATATGAATAGGGTAGATTATAACTTTAGTCCATTCTGAGATTGACATATGCCTTTTGCATAGCCTAACAAGAAAAGTAAACTAGTAAACAAGTTCACTCTGCCTACTTTGAACTCTTGTTAAAATCCAAAGCAGTGATTACTTCAGAAAACAGGTGAAATGTGTGTTTAAAGTAAAAGTGTAAGGAGTGAAATGGAGTAAAGAAGTCAGTGATAAAACTAAGGGCAATAATATGAACAACAGTTAGAATAAACAGGGCATCTGCAGAGTAAACCCCAAATGGTGAGGTTAGGGGATATATGTAATTAAGCAAAAGTAATATGTTGGCAAACAATCAATATAAAGAGGCAATATGAAACTAGCATTTCCTGAAGTGGTGTGCTTGCTAGCTACCCTACTCCTTCAGTTTGGCTCGAATGCAAATTCAGAATTCCATAGAGAATTGCCACTTGCACCCACACAGCTATTTGTCCCACTTGTACATACATAATGCTTTTTACTTGTACATTTCCTGTAAATGGGTACATTTTCTAGTACACATTTTGAATTGCATTTGCATTCATTGAACATCCATACATTCCACTTATAAATTCCACTTATTCCACATAAATAAACGTAATACTTTTTCTGACCAACTCTATTTGCAATTCTGGTTAGATTAAATCTGCATTTGGTCGCACTGTACTTGTACTGTTCAATGCCAATAAAGTTAAATCTAATCTAACTGTTTATAAGTATTTATGTTTCAAAGTAGTGTTTCCCTTTCAAAAGGTTTGGAGTCTGTATTTATTCAGGTTCAAGACATACTGTTGGTGAGGGAAATTAGCATGAAAGAGCATACATGACATAGGTATAGTTCAGAAGTGTTACCAACAAGGTCTCGTGTCTGTAGCTCAAATGCTTCAAAATATACAGCCTTAAAGTTAATTAATGCTAATTATGCTAAATAGCATATGTAAAAATTACAGTGGTAATAGCTTAAATATTTAAAACATTTGGTTTCATGTCTTTTTTTGAAACATTTGGCTTCATGTCTAATTAATGCTATGTACGCTAATTAGCATACGTAAAATCAATAAACATTTCATCACATGAACTGGAGATAGCCTAAACGTGTAAAATAAAGTTTATTTCATGACTGTTGCTCAAACGGTTCAAAAGATGTAGACAGATAGTTACAAGCATTGCATACTTAGTGGAAATGGCTGCATGGCCCTCTGAACACCTTCAACAACACAAGCATCCTGAGAGAGAGAACAAGGGAGAGAGAGCTTGATGAGACATGATAAATCAGATACATTATAGATTCATATGGTAACAGTATCTTCTAGAAAATGTAAGCAGAGATCCATAGATTGTAAACTCACTACTAAATACAGGAATGCCTGTGAACTCAGCTACAGTTAAAAGCAGAGAGCTTTTCATACAAATGAGGGCAACCATTGAGAGAGAATGGGAGAAAGTCAGAAAGTTGAGACAGAGACATGATAACTGGAAGTGGAAGAAGACAGGTGGAGAGCCTGTCACAACTCAGAGATGTGGACCCAAATGCAAGACATGGAGGCAGGAACTGCCGTTAAGGTGTTTAATTGAACTGAGTCAGCAAAAATAGAGTAGTCAAAACAGGCAGGGACCGGTACATATGGGATTTCGCTAAAAGTACAGGGGACGAGGAGCAGGAGAATAGAACAGGTAGGCAAGCAGGGGTCTGGTACACGGGAAAACTAGGCATTGGAGCACTGGGAAAAAAAGGAATTAGAACGCGGGAATGACTTTGAGGAAACACAACAGACGAACTGGCAACTGGAACAAACAAAAAAACTGGTTAAGTATGCAGGGATAACAAAGGGATGGGAGACACCTGGTGGGGGTGAGACAAGACAACACAGGTGAAGAGAATCAGGGGGAGGGTGTGACACAGCTATCAGTTGGTGTGCCATGAAGCATCACACTGTCCACTATCCAGGTATTCAAGAGACAGAAAGACAGAATGAAACACCTAAAATAGGCCAAACAGTACAAATCAGCCAGCAGCTCTATGGTCCAATTTCTAAACATCCTAATCCTTTATGAGCTGGCCTATACCAAAGATGTCAGTGACCTCTTCCTCTGCATACATCAGTAAGCAAGCATCAACACCTTCCTCACCATCAATTTCTACCTAAATACATAATATAACATAAAACTGTCATTAGTTGCATTGTTTCATAAATTCATAACACATAAAATAAAACAAAGAACTTACAATCTTTCACATATTGCTTGTGTCAATACAGGCTTGCCTACTACATGGTCACAGAAGCATCACAGAAATTGATATAGTAGTGGAGAAAAACATAATATAAACACAATATGGATTTAGTAATGAATAAAATATACAAGTACAGTAGCAGAGCCATACTGTAGTAGTTAGAAGTATATATGCCAGGATAGAAAACCACGTCAGACTGACGCTAACTGTTGCCTAGTCTGTAGATTTCTTTTACATTGATGGCAGTTAATTAGGTATTATCAGACTTAATTTTTCTAAAATAATATGTACATCATAGAGACTAACATATGACACACACCTGATTTCATGAAATATATATGCAAAACGTTAGTATATATGCAAAACATTTACTAGCAAGCCAGAACTCAAAAACAGAAAGTGAATTATCTCCCATTCCGGCTCAATTTTTAGCTTACGGCTACCGTACCTAACTAGCTACATATTGTGTATTTACTAGCTTAATGCTGGTGACAAACTTAGCTCAACCCATTGCTATGCACAAACAAATGTAGTTACTTTACATTGTCATATAGAGAAATACTCACAGATTAATTCAGAAACTAAGTGGGTAGCTAATTAAGGCATGCCAAATAGCTTCAGTCAAGCCAATTTAGCAAACGCCAAGCTGATAAATATTCACAGATGCAAACCTAGTTTTTAACAAAATAATAATCTAGTAGGTGACCCTATTTGAAAAAAAACATTGTAATAAGCAATTTTACACCTCCCTACCTCAAATGATTGACTGTTTGTACATCAAATCTGCTAAACTAAGCCTCCAGTTAAATATTTCTGACAATGGTCTAAAATTGCTACAGGAAAATGGGGATTTTGCTCCCTCATATTAGGCACACAGTAAAAAAAAAAGGTTGCAGACAATTATGACCTAACTATTTCAGTTTGTAGCTAATGTTGTCTAGTACTTATGTCAGTTTTCAGATTTGAAATATGTGATTTGACAGCAGTGATAATAAGAGAAAAATCATTGGAATTAGGATGCTGATATTAGAAGGCTCTGGCTGGAAAGGGTTAACAAAATAATTATGTCATGTATAATGTCCATTCCAATGTTGTTCTTGTCTGTTCTTTTTTAAAGATTAGATTGTTAACTATATGGCCTAATACATTTCGATGATGACTTTTATTATGATAATGAAAATCTGAGTGCTGCCAGCATAATATCCTGCTGCTAAAATAACGCTAATGAAGCCTCATTTTGCCATCACTATGCAGTGCTATTTGACATGACTGAGTGACCACCAGCAGTAGTTTCACTTTATGATAGCGACAACGATTATATTATCTTATTACCATCTACATGAATTTATTTAATAATCGTCATCATGGGCACGCACACGCACACGCACACACACACACACACACACACACATACTTCTGCCCCCTCCACGTGAGGTTTCCCCTGTTAATCATGAAGCTACTCCATGCTTACCGCTTCAACTACTCTGTTCCTGCTCACTCTGTCCCTCGGCCCTGTTGCACTCACACTGTGCCTCCTCTGCATCCTTGTCACACGCCTGCTCCTCTGCCTGTTTCCCACAATCACCTGTTGCTGCACAATGTCAGATACTGTAAATGAAGCCATTACAGCTAACATAAAAGCTTTTTTCACATTTAGTGGCATTCACCTTTAGAGTTTTACTTCTTTTGGCCCGCAACCTCTCCGCACTCCCCTGCCCTAGCGCTTTTGTTAGTCCATTTCGACACCCTCATCCACAGAGTTTTGGCTCTGGGACACCGCATCTGACACGAGAAACAGTTGACAGTAGGGGAGGGGTAAGAAATGTGATTGGACCTGCCCAATGTCAGTAAAGAAAAGGAACCTGTCTCTGCTTTATGGGCCTGACAAATGTTTTTTTTCACACTATACTGGCCCCAAAGTTGGCCCGGCCAGATTACCAGTCCAGGCCTGTTCACCAGAACTTGCATTACAATTGGTAAAAGATAGCAAGATATACATTTAATAACAAAATAAATCAAGTAGAGAAATAGAAAAATAGCATAATAATTAAACATAGAACAATAAAATAGAAATAGAATATAAAAACATAGGAGACTATAAAAGCTGTAAGACTAAACGGTGCTGTTATAAAAACATAAGAAGCTATAAGTCTCACAGTGTGGTTAAGTTTAAGAGCTCAGTCATAGACACGTGAAAAGAAAAGTGTTTTTAGCCTGGATTTAAAAATGGACACATTGGTGAACGTCTAAGATCTTCTGGTAGTTTATTCCGGTTGTGTACAGCATAACTGCTAAATGCAGATTCTCCATGTTTAGTTTGGACTCTGGGCTCTACTAGCTGACCTTAGTTCATGGAATCTTAGAGCACTGCTCAGTTTATATTCTTCAAACATATCAGAAATGTATTCGGGTCCTAAACCATTCAGAGCTTTATAAACTAGAAGCCCCACTGTAAAGTCTATTGTGTAACTGACCGGAAGCTAATGCAAAGTTGATCCCTGGTTTTAAGGGTCTGAGAATCCAGCTCATTACTAATACTTGTTCTTTTATTTTTGTTCCCAAACACAATCTCAGTTTTATCTTGGTTTAATTGTAGACAATTTTGATTCATGCAGGTATTCAGGTATACAGTGACACAGAGAGTCTATTGAGCTGTTGTCATACGGTTCGAGAACCATATATATTTAAGCATCATCGGCATAGATGTGGTAGTTAATGTTGTTCTGTAGAATTTGGCCCAGAGGTAGCATATAGAAATTAAACAGAAGAGGTCCGAGAACTGATCCCAGTGGAATTCCGCATGTCATAGCCACCTTATCAGATTCATGATTACCAACAACAAAGTAACTCCGGCCATCTAGATAAGATTTGAACCAATCAAGGACTGTCCCGGAAAGTCCTACCCAATTTTCCAGCCTATCTACAAGTGTTCTATGATCTACAGTGTCAAAGGCTGCACTGAGATCTAGTAGAACTAGAACCATTATTTTGTCTGAATCAGTATTCAGCCATATATCATTCAAAACTTTAATCAGGGCTGTTTCAGTACTGTGGTGAGGTCGGAAGCCTAACTGAAATTTGTCCAAGAGTCCGCTTGAGGTCACAATATTGCTTGATTGAATACTACCTTCTCAAAGATCTTTGCTATAAAAGGGAGATTAGAAACAGGTCTATAGTTCATTATAGATGCATCCAGTGATCTATTTTTTAATAGGGGCTGAATGGCAGCTGTTTTTAGGGATGTTGGGAAAATGCCTGATTTCAAGGAGCTATAAACTATTTGCGGCAAGTCTATTGTTGAGGTCAAAATTGTTTTAAAAAAAGTCTGATGGCAGTGTGTCGAGACAACATGTAGATGCTTTAAGATGTCGAACTTTTTCTTCTAGGTATTTTTTATCAATTGTAGTAATTGATAATTAGTGAATTTGAAGTTTTAGCTTTCCTACATTCTCTTTTCAGGGCGCTAACCATCCTGGTGGTTCTCCATGGTGTTTTCTGTTTGCTCATAGTTTTCTTTACCTTTACCTTTATCAACTGACTCAGCAATGGGTTGCATAAACTGAGCATTGGTGTCACAAATCCCCCCGTCGCCGGTGCTCCTCTATTGCACCAGCTCCTGAGGTCTATGTCACCAGCCTTTTAATTACCACTGTTCCACCTAATCACCCTCACACCGGACTGTTCCCATAATGCCGCCCACACCTGTTTCCCATTCTTGTTGATTATTATGTCTATATGTATGGCCCTGTTTCCATGTCACCATGCAGTGAGTACGAACCTTCCGTGTGTATGTATTGTAGCATTCCGACTTCGTGTGCGTGTTCTGTTTTGGAGGCATTACACCTCACTTTACTTTGGGCTTGCCCAGTCAGTTTTTTGACGTGCTTTGAGTTGGGAAAATATAAACCCTTACAGTATTTCCTGCGTCTGTCTTTACTCCCTACAACACCGTGAAAGAAGAGCCAACCAGACCTACGTGCAAGAAAGCCTTCGGCAGGGGTTAATACGTCCCTCCACGTCACCAGCCTCCTCAAGCTTCTTTTTTGTGAAGAAAAAGGATGGGGGATTGCGCCCCTGCATAGATTATGACACGCTGAATAAAGCCACCATCAAGTTCAACTATCCACTACCCCTTATCCCTACCATAATTGAGCAGATGCACGGAGCGCGATACTTCACGAAACTGGAACTGAGGAGCGCCTATAACCTGGTGCGCATTCGTGCAGGTGACGGATGGAAGACGGCTTTTTCCACAACCACCGGGCACTATGAATATCTCATGATGCCCTTTGGACTGTCCAACGCCCCTTCGGTCTTCCAGGCCTTCATTAACGAGGTCTTGCGGGACATGCTAGGACAGGGCGTAGTGGTCTATATAGACAACATTTTAGTTTATTCCGCTGATCGCGCACAGCATGTGTTGTTGGTACGGTTGGTGCTGGAAAGACTGTTGGAACACAGCCTGTGCATAAAACTTGAAAAGTGTTTGTTTTTTCAGCAGTCAGTGTCTTTTCTAGGATATCTCATATCCACCAAGAGGGTGGAGATGGAGGAGCACCACCTCAGCGAGGTCAGGTCGTGGCCCGCTCCCACCTCTGTGAAAGCTTTGCAGCGACTCCTGGGTTTTTGCAAACTAATTCTGTAGGTTCATCCAAGGGTTCAGCGTGGTGGTTGTGCCACTCACCTCCATACTGAAAGGGGGGCCTCAGCGGCTGCGCTATAGGGCGGAGGCAGTGAAAGCACGCTTCACCACAACTCCTGTTCTGGCACATCGTCGAGGTGGACCCCTCCGAAGTGGAAGTCGGAGCCGTGCTGTCTCAACAAACTGGGACCCCTCCTAAGCTGTGGCCATGCACCTTCTATTCAAAATAGTTGAACCCTGCCTAGAGGAAATATGATGTCGGAGACGTGGTCAAGAAGGCCCTGAAAGTGTGGAGCTATTGGCTGGAGGAGGCCAAACACCCTTTTCTGGTGTGGACTGACCACCGGAGCGTGGAGTACATCAGGGTAGCGAAGAGGTTAATCTTCGTATCCAAAAGGTTGTTTTGAGGGTCTGGTGTGATGTCCATGTATGGCATTTGCAGTTCTGTGTAACCATACAGCTCTGTCCAGCTTGGTATGGGGGGGGGGTCCCAAAGTCTTCCACCTTGAAAGTGATCTTGACTTGTATTGAGAATTTCTGTAAAAAGCATTGCTTGTTATACAATTACTGGACTTTTCACTGACAATAACAAGTTCAGTAACAAAAACAAATGTGAGGATTACATTGTTTTATAATTTACCATTAGCTGCTCAGATTTGACTGAAATCATATTTTATACATCCCATTTTGATGACACCAGTGTGTAAAAACACTGTTTTAAAAAACACTTTGTTGAATACATAACAGAAAAGTCTGCTATTGCCCATGTCTTACAGATAAGCTTAGTAATTGCCTTGTCCAGAAAAGTTTATTAGAGCCGAGAAGAAATTGGGGAGATGAAAAAACAAATGATTCAAGTTAGATTGTTTGCATGGTTTCCCACCTAACTGTACTTACCTCTGTTTAATGGCAGTAAGGGCAATGGTGGTTTTTCTCCACTTTGTCCCTCCTGCAGGATTAATTTATTCTTCTGTTTTTTTTAAGTCTTTCAGAGATTTCTTTTAACTGCAGGATATCTTACTAAAACACAAACAAACATATACATGAGAACATATTATTTATTGGTTAAACATAAACTGTGCATAATGCACCTATAGCATGTATTTCATCTCCAGTCCTGCAGTATCCCCGACAATACACATCAGTTGTGTAGCCCAATAATAATACAACTTACTCAATTATTAAATAGCTTAGTTATCAGTTCACAAGAATCAATTGTTCTTTACTGGTAAGCACAACAAAAATATTCCTTATTCAGTGTTCAAACAGAAATGGCGTGTGCCTTTGTAAAATACAAATTAACTTCATGTTAATTGCCTTGAATGGGTATTTAGAGGAATCTTTAACTACAATATCTGTATATTGTATATTTATCAGTATAATTTTGGTGTGTGTAATTGGCCAAAAATGTTATTCACAAATTTTCTTGTGGATTAAATGTTGGGTGAACGAGCAAACTATGTAATAAAAGTGCATTTGAACACCTTCTGAAATATGCAAAACAACCCTACTACAACCCAAAGTGATATTGCAAAGACATGGTTATTCTCCTCGTCCTGTATCCCCAAGTGAATCCCAACTACAACGTTTGCATTGTTGGCAGAGTGCTCAACCAAATGACATACGCAAGACTAAGGAGTCAAGAGTTCAATCACTTGTTGAACAGGGGAACCACCACCTCGGTCCGCCACTCCTTAGGCACTGCCCCCGACTCCCACGCAATGTTGAAGAGGTGTGTCATCCAAGACATCCACTCCACATCCAAAACTTTCATCAATCCCCGGAGCTTTGCCACTGTGGAGCTGTTTTACGACCTCAGTGACTTCTGCCAAGGAGATTGACGATGCTTCCCCTTTCGGGTCCGCCGATACTCTGCAACCGCCTCTGGCTTCCTCTAGGATAACATATCCCCAAAGGCCTCCTTCAGTCAGACGGCTTCCCTGACCACCGGTGTTCATCAAGGTGTTCGAGGGTTACTGCCCCTTGATGCACCTAAGACCGTTAGACTACAGAAATGGAAGCTTTGAACATCGACCACTCAATTCCCGCAACCTCCACAGGGATGTCAGAAAAGTTCTGCCGGAGGTGGGAGTTAAAGATCTTTTGGACAGGGGCCTCCTCCGGAAGTTACCAGATCACTCGCATTACACGTTTGGGCTTTCCGGGCCTGTCCAGAGTCTTTCCCGCGCCCCTGACCCAACTCACCACCAGATGGTGATCGGTTGATAGCTCCGCCCCTCTCTTTACCCGAGTGTCCAAAACATGCAGCCTCAGATCCAATGACACGATCGCAAAATCGATTATCGACCTTCGGCCTAGGGTGCTCTGGTACCACGTTCACACATGAGCATCCTTATGTTCAAACATGGTATTCTTTATAGATAATCCATGACTACCACAGAACTCTAACAACAAACAACCACTCGAGTTCAGATCAGGGATGCCGTTCCTCCCTATCACGCCTCTCCAGGTGTCTTCATCATTGCCCATGTGCGCGTTGAAGTTCCCCAGCAGAATTTTGGAGACCCCATACAGGACTCCATTCAGTGTCTCCAAGAAGGCCAAATACCCTGAACTGCTGTTCTGGGCATACGCACAGACAGCATTCAGAGTCCATCCCCTATCTAGCAATACGGTTCCAGAACCAAGACTGTGCGTGGAAATAAGCCCCACCAGATCTAACTAATAGCACTCCACCTCCCCCACAAGTTCCCGCTCCTTCCCCCACAGAGAGGTGACGTTCCACGTCCCCAGAGCCATCCCCTGCCACTCCGGTTTGGTCCGTCGAGGCCCTTGGCCTTCACTTCCAACCATATGGCAGCGCACCCGACCTCAGCGGTTCCCCACATGAGTATTGGGCCCATAGGATGGAGAGGGGGGTGCCATGTTACTTTTTTGCGCTATGCCTGACCAATCCGTGGCAAACTCGGCCACCAGGTGCTCCTCCCTCTGGGCCTGGTTCCAGACAGGGGCCCCGGGCTTCCTCCGGGCAGGGTCACACCTCCTCTACCTCAAATGTTTCATAGGGTATATTTGAACCATTCTTGGTCAGGCTCCTCCCCTGAGACCACTTTGCCATGGGAAACCCTACCAAGAGCACTAGGCCCCAGACAACACAACCCTCAGGTTCATAGGGACACACAAACCTCTCTACCATGATAAGGTAATGGTTCCCGGAGAGATTTAGACAGACTTGTGAAAATATTTGAGAGAAATGGGCCTTTTGTGTACCTAGAGAAAGTCTTAGATCTTTGAGTTATGCTCATGATGAATGGGGCAAAAAAAAATGTGTTGCAGCAATAAGTTTGTTCAGTGTAATTGATTATCAAAGAGTTTGTGACCGTCAGAGATCAACATTTATATATAACCACATGGTGTATGGGCAGAGTATGATTCATTCAAAAATAGAATGTTTCTAGAAGGCGAGCCACATTTTTGTTTGAAATATATTGCAAAACTGGAACAGATATTAGGCTTAAAACCAGGCAATCAGTGGTAAACCCCATGGTACGGTCCATTCCTCACAGATATTCTGGCAGGGTTTAACACTCTATACATCTACACAGATATAATTGATTATCAAAGAGTTGGTGACAGTCATGTCCCGCTGTTGAGAACTGTACATATTGCAGGGAAAAAGAACGAAGTTGTCACCGTTACGTACGTCAAGCCACACTAAATACCTCTTACTAAGAGTCTGTTTTATGAGATCTGTATTGAAGTAAAATCGGATCAGAATCAGCTGGTTTCATTCGTAGTGGGTAATGTGATTTTAAAATTTAAGGTTTGTTGAATACTACACAACACAGGCCAGTAACGGTTTACTGGGGAACCATGGTAGCGCTGCAATGTATTGGTCTAGTCTAGGGGGCCTTTTCCGGATGGCGATACCTTTGTTGAAGTGTGGGTTTTTCAGTAGCAAAACCACATCTGAAAAATGCAGCGAGGAATATAGTTGGCGGTGTTGTCAGCAGTGTTATGTCACGACAAACAAAACAGCAGGACAGATCAGGATTGATGGTTATGACTCGAGGTGTTAGAAAGAGACCCCCTGGTAGGAGGAACCTACCAAAGTGTAGAAAACACAAGAATGAGACAAAAACAAGAGCCACAATTAAAAGAAGGCTTACTGATCGTTGGACACTCAAAAGAAACACATCAAAGTTGACTCCGAATATATTTTATCAAGATGGCACTCCTACACTGTATGTCTGGTGAATGTATGAAAACAACGTTGGATTTATTCACAGTTCCTTTCACACAGACATTGACTGAGAAAAATACATATATTGTAATGCCGACCCTATCAGCAATAACAGACGCAGCCCCTCTGGAGTTCTTTACTACAGGAAATGACGAAGACTACGTTGATCTAAAAATACTTTGTTGTACCTACGTGTAAAAGTCACTAAACCGGACGGAACTAATATTGATGCCAGAGCACGTGTGGGAGTTATCAATTACCCAATAGCCACCCTATTTTCACAAGTGGACGTCTCCTTGGGTGACCGTCTAATTAGCAAGAGTAGCAACACACACCCCTACAGACCCGTGATAGGCAGCATCAGTTTATGCATTCAACTGCATGCCGGGTGAGGAATGCGGTCAACACCTATCCTTGATCAAGTCAGGGACTGTACGACTTGAGATGTGGTTCAGACAACCACATAATTAATTTGGTTGTTTATAACATTTTTGACTCCATTATTGAAGTGTCAAACTGGCGACAAGTCATGGTTGACTACTATTAGGAAAATGATGTGAACATGAATACTGCAGAGTTGACCGATGTGGTGGACCAATTTTCATTTAGGACAAATTTCTATGGTGTGCTGGCATGCGAACAACTACCTAGTGGACCAGTCTGAGATGTTGCATCAATGAGGAATGTTAATACACACCCGAGCAATCACCCCGGGGAGCATTGACTGGCTATTTATATAACAGACGATGGCATTGGAAGGTTTTGTAAAACCCCCAGATTTTACGTATTTTACGTAAGTCAATCAGCACCTTTCTGCAAAATGTGATTATGTGGAATACAGTTCAAAACAAGTACAGAACATGATTTCAACCACATGTGGACAACATTGTGTGTACTTTATCTAATGACAAGAGGTCTGAGTTATAAAGATGCTATGTCTTTTTATATTGATGATTATGCGGAAACTATGCGCTAGTCTCAAAGTTTGTAGCCAAGATGTACCAGAGTAAGCGTGATGAGCAAATGTTTAATTGCATCCATCATGATCAACCTTGTGAATTGTTTTATATGTGTCATGGTTGTTGAAGAAATAGAAAAGTAAATCATGTGTATGTCAGCTTTATTATTAAAAAATAAAACCATTCATAAAACCACATCATTGTATTTTTCATACATTATTTAATACACTTTGACAATGAACCATAAATGATTAAAAAAAGCATAAAATAAAGACACATTAAAATGGAATGCATTTTGTGGGGTCCATGGTAGGGGGTACAACGAATGCTTTGGTTGGTTGATAACCAGTTGATGGGTTTGTTTATACAAATATATCTTATGCCTTAAAAGCTTGTTTGGAATAGTTGTTGAAGGCATGTGGAAACATGCCATGGCTTCCAAAAACACCCCCCATCCCAACAGCCTTCTAGTGTCAGCAATTTTATTTGTTGCTGTCACGCTTTTAACCAGATCGAACCCTTGATTATCTCTCCTTTGAAAATAAATACAACATTTGAAGTCCATGTAGTCAAATCTTTAGACCTGTGCATTTTATTCATAATATATTCAACATTCTTCCTCGCAGACACATTATCCAAAATGTCATCAACAAGGTCAACATTTTGGTCAACAGTTTGCTTAGTCTCAGTCATGTTTTCTTCATCAGGTCCAGTCTCAGACCCGGTTAGACTTAAAGTCAGTGTATTTGTGTCAAGCTACCCCTGTCTCCCAACAGTCAAAAATCTTTGTAAAACGGCAGATTATCTTTTAGCTTTCTCATGTAAATCCATGTCAGACTTCAAAGGTATATTGCGAATTAATGAGTCCAAATCATTTTCAACAGATTGTCAGAGATTCACCAATCAACTCAATCTGCAGACAATCACCAGGCCTGTGTACCAAGTCTGAAGCTCTAACAATCATAGTATCCAAACCTGCCATAATGATTGCATAGAATGTGCCAAAATTCCCAACATCACCAGTATTTTGGAAATGTATCAACTGCCGTAATTCAACGTTCTCAAATGCATTACATTTTATAACTCTAACGTCGGCATCATTGCAATGAGTGTGCATCAGAGACCTCGGAGGAGAGTCAACAAGATCATGTGAAAAACATGGGCTACTAACCTCAGTTAGCAAACCTTGCATCTGAGGATTATTGTGTGCATCGCTGTGTAACAAAGTAATGGCCGGTTCATTTGTATTTTGGGGTGTGGTTTGTTGATTATGTGTAGATGTTGGTTGTTCCGTGTCTGGTATGTTAGCAATATTCCTCTGACTCTCCACCAATGCGATCAGACTCTCTACCAGTGCAACCTGACACTCCAACAATTCAGCTTTGCAGCTCATCAGAGCATCAGCTGTTGTCTTTATCGTGGCCCTCAGAGACTGTCTCTTGCACTTCTCTCTTCAAAGACTTGTTTTCAACCTCCAAAGTTGAAATTCTTTTCAGGTGCTCCTTCATAACTTAAGCAGCATTGTGCTTCTCTGAAAGCCTTTCGATTACAGTTGCCTAGAAGGGACGAAGGACATATTAGCATACTTGAAAACTGCATTAAGAAATGACTTGCCCACACAAATGCTGTCTACGCAAACACATTTTTAAGTATCTAATAAAATCTCACTGCTTTCTTTGGAACCATACGCATTTTCAGTGGGGTATGTTTTCCTCTAGTCTCCACAGCTGTTTGTGGGGGAGCTCTCTGTTTTATTCACTGCAAATAAAAATTAAGGTTTTTAGTACACAAATAATGAGATATCCAAATTACTACACAATTACACAATTCATTAGGCTGCAATTAGAAATGTAACAAACCTTCTGTTTTGGCAATCTTTGTTCTGGTTCACATTCAACTGCAGCATGTTTTTCTGTTTTTTCCATAGGGAGATGCAGGGTCTGAAAATGTTATCTGTTTCTGTTCTCTCTAGTCTTGTTGTAATAATTGTATTATCCAAGATGCTACTCCCCTCCGTGAATCCCCTACAGTGAACTTTGGAGATTTGTTTGCCTCTCTGGGGGCAAAATAAACTTGGGTACTCTTTCAGCAAATGTATAACAATTCCAGTTGCTTTGAACATAGTTCTGCCCTAATGGTAGATGTGGGCCTTTTCAGGGGAGTAGCTTTTTAAAGCCATTCCCTAACTTATGAACCTCAAAACACTTTTCCCTCATTTTGTTTGTGTGTTCTCTTTTCCTTCCCATTCTGATGTATGAATAAGGGAATATGGCCTCTGTGTCACGTCAAATTTATACCCCAGTGAAACAGGGGTATTTGTTTGATCAACAAAAAAAGTAAACTCAAAATGTTCCATTTTGTTCATATGGATCTCATGGTTTGGTTAGAAATAATTATTTCTTGATGATTTTTTTTTCTTGGAAGAAATTTACTTCAACTGAAGGTTGGATGCTTCCATTTTTTTCTGTTATAAAAACACCAAAGTGTTTTTTATAACCCTTTTTTACTCATCTTTACTAGGGGTGCCAATAATCCTGGAGGGCACTGTTTATCTAGGGAAAGCACTGGCATACCAGAGATTGCTGGTGGCAGCTCTGTTGGTATACTGTAACAGTGAACCAACACAGTTCTTTTTCAGACATGTTTTCCACTCCTGTGTTTCCCACAGTGCTGAGGCAGTGAGTGCAGCATGACACTGGGTTGAGCTCTTTTTGCCCTCTGTAGCTGCCCCATCCTTCTCCAGCTGTTTCAGCTTCCACTGCATCTAGTGTTGTTTCGGTCTCAGCTCCAAGCTGCTACTTGGAAGCCCTTAAATACCTTCCCTGATATTGTGCAGATCAAATGCAGCAATGTAGGGGCAGGTCTGGCCCTACTGGCTACCTATTGAAGATTCCGGATTGGAGGTTAGTGCAATGCTGATACACAAAATACTGAAATAAAAGAGCCACTTTAGGTTATTGAAGTTGTATTGGCCTTCCTGCCATAGTCAAGTCTTCAAACGAATCACTATCTGGATAACAGTTGTACTGAGTTGTTATAGCTACTGCAGATTACCAGGCACCTCTGATCACACTCTCCAATCTGTACAGGCATCAGAGACACATTATCTGCTTTGATGTTGAATGTCACCTTGTAGTTTTATAGTTCTGTGTCTCTGTGATTCCCTTTATATCTTACTATATCTCTGGAAGATTTTATTCCAGAGAATTAACCAAACCTATTCAATTCTTCTAGAAAATGTACCTCTAAAATAATGAAAGTATTCGATCAATGTAAAAAACAGCATTTGTTTTCCTTAAATTTTTCCCAAATTAAAGTGACATTAGGAAAAACATTCCAGAAATCAAAGTTAAATAGCAAATAATACAGGAATACAGTCCCCTCCAAAAGTATTGGAACGACAAGACAAATTCCTTTGATTTTGATGGTCACTGAAGACATTTGGGTTTAAGATCAAAAGATTAGTGTGAGACAAGAGTTCTCAAATTCAGCTTTCATTTCTTGGTATTCACATTTAGATGTGTTAAGCACTATATGGTGATATGTGGTTTATGTGATTGTGAGCGCTGCTGAAAACTATTGTGCAGATTAAAGAAGTAATTAAACTGTATTTGGCCATGTCCAAATAATCTGTTGGGATTCTCAATTGTACTGGATTTTTTTTGCCATTTACAACATTGAGTTCCTAAAATCCCATGATGTCACACCCATTTCAGTTTCAAGTAGAATTTGTTTACACTTCAGAAAGAAAATCTTATTTTTTTTGTGTTGGATGACGGCTAATGTAAAAACATAAATTGACGTGTTGTCACAAAATCAAGAGGAAATCCCACATTAGTTGACACACTTTTTGTATGACAATTAGCTGACAATTGTTGTTTGCAGACTTTTTATACCAAATATAAAATGTGGGACAAACATTATTGAGTTTAAGTAGCAGACGAGACAGATTTTGGACTTTTACCACGCTCCTTATTTCTACTTTGGCTATGAGATCATATATTTACTGCCTCAGAGTTGGATGAACTTGTAGTTGTATCTACATCCATTGCCCCTAATAAGACAATGAGAGTTAAATTTAGCTATGTTTTCTTTGTGACTCACTCTTCTAGTTATTTTCACAAGTCACACTGCAAAAACAGGTGTGCTGCGTATGAAGCTAGGTTTCATATCAAAGTATTTAGCTATGCTAGCAAGAGTTTAACCAAGACCATGATGCTGTTTTTGAAAGAAAATGAAATTTTTGGTCCTTTATAATAACATAAAAATGATCCTAAATACAGTTAGGACATTGCTAATGTTGGAAATTACTATTGTAGCTGGAAATGTTTTTTTAATGGACAATGAAACGTTTGCTAAAAGTGTATCATTTTAAAAGAATAACTGAACTTTAGAAGAACCTTATGTGATTATGTAAGCGCTGCTGAAAACTGTTGTGCAGAATAAAGAAGCAATAAAACTGTCCTTTAGACTACTTATCTTCAGTATAAGAGTTTGTGGGTTTGATTAGAGGCTCAAAATGACCAGAAGCAAATAACTTTCTTCTGAAACTCATAAGTCTATTCTTGTTCTGAGTGAAGACTTTTCAATGGGAGAAATTGCCAAGAAAATTGAGAGACCACTGCACCTTTTTCTTTATTTCCAAAAAGGTTGAAAAGTAAAGTTTTGAGTGATGAACAGAATCATTCAATTTGCAGTGGTCTCTTAATTTTAACCCTTCTGTTCCTCACACAAAACCCTTTTTACTTTTTTGGAAAGGAAAGAAAAAGGTGCAGTGATCTCTTTTTTCGGAGCTGTAGAGGGCAGTGCATAGGGATAGAAGGGAGTGCACAGGTGTTCAGAATTCAAGTGATTCTGGTCAAGTGCTGCGTTCAGGTGAGTTTGGGAGTATTCTGTGTTTGGGTTTGCTAGGAACAGGCTGGCGACGTGACCTGATACTGGCCTGGCAGTCCTGACACATCTCTATTTTAACAACCATGACAAAAATGTAATGAGTGACAAGACTGAGCATGCTGTATAAAATAAAAAAAAATATTCTCACACTTACTCTAATATATCTTAGATACAAACAGCGAGACTAGCACATACTTTTTTAGTTAATCATCAGTATTAAAAACATCATTTCTTTATAACTCGGACCTCTTTTGTCATTTGATAGAGAAAGAACGCATAAAACATCGACAGCCAAATCTGCCTGTGCCTGGTTCCTCCTCTCCACTACGCCTAACATTGTGACAACAGGTGCCCAATATTAAAGTATTTGTTATCAGCATTTGAAAATGTTAGAAGTTTATACATGAAGTTGTTCAACACCGTTTGACAACAATTGCAGCCAATCATCAGATGTGTTCCTGAGCGTTTCCATATGCTTGTTCAGATTATGGTCTCGGTTATTAAAAGGTCTACAAACATCAATACCGCTCTTGATAGCTTTGTGCATCAACTGTTTAATCGCTAAACCCACATAGGATTTGTTTAGATGCATGTAAACACGCCAACTGAAGTTACCCATTCTTAGACAACAGACTTTGCTTTCGTCACACCAAGACGCTACTGCGCCCCAATTCACACTCACTCTTTGTGTGATGTTCTGCTCCAACTTGAGTTAATGCAGAAAGTTCTTAGCGGCCATGTGAACATCGGTCAGCAATGCATGAAACCTTGATGTGTTCAAAGCCTTGACAACACATGTTTCAGTCACAGTGTTAAAACTGTTTCCGCGATGTCATCATAATGGGTCTTAAAAAATAATCAGGCAGATCGAGACAAGAATGTCTTCTCTGGCTCAGGTGGTCCACTTCGCATGCTTAGTGGAGAATAGCCGCAACAACGTTTTCCAGAATCATACCCAATGTTGCTTTGATGAACTTTAAAACTTGTGGTGCAAGGTATGGCACATTAAGAGGTCCTAGCTGAATCAGTCACCAAACCAGTCAAGGCCCAATTGTAGCGTTGTCAACCATGGTATCACACAGCCAGGCCTCAACCTTGTGGAGTTCAATCTTTGGTTGGTTGTATTCTTGTGACATGTTTTGTAAAGTCTTGTCTGACAGAATATGTCAACAATACATAGTTTTTACTCAAAGTGTGAGCTGTGCCCCCACCTTATCCCAAGGAACTAGGGACACTGCTTATTCAATCTCTAAAGACAACAGTTGTTCCTTATCCTTCCTGCCATAAAAGCTTACCCAAGTAGAAGCTATTATGTGTGACAAACAAAGACTAGATTTACATACCAGGTAAGAGAAAATTGGACATGTCACGATTGTAAATTTGTTCTAGAATTTCCATAAACACATTATGGCATTCTGTTCATATTAGCATTTTACACACTTTCCCAATTTTTGGGAAACGGCGCTGTAAAAATGTGCTTGCACTTTCAAAACGACAGTGTGGTTTACTTTTAAACAACTTTGTATACCTCAAGGAAATGGTCATTCATATCCACAGGAATGTGATGAGGTAAATGGGTACAATGCTACTATGGAGAATTATCTGTCACTGTCCCAGCTTGCTGGGGCCGTTCCGTTTCATGTTTTCTGTGTGTCTGTGATTTATCATGTCCTTGTTTGGTCTTTCCTGTTCTTGTTTCAGTTCATCAGTTTATTCCTTTCACCTGTGTTTTGCCCCCACCTGTTTCTGTTCTCCCTGTTAGTCAGTGTATTTAATTCAGCCAGTTTCTCTCTGTCTTTGTTCGGTCATTGTTACATGTCTCATGGTGCTGTTTGTTTGTTCCTGTTTGTTTGTTCCTGTTTGTTTGTTCCTGTTTGTTTGTTCCTGTTTGTTTGTTCCTGGTTGATGTTTCCGGTCTGCTGTTTCTGACATTAAAAGTATTTCGCTGCACCTCTGTGCTTTCATCCTTCTCCCTCCTTAGACCCCTGGACTACCTTGACATTATCACTTATTGAATGCCGTAATGTTTCTTGTTACACTATGCTATTCACTTTGATTCTGTAATGTAAATTTTGACAACACTTGATTGACTGATGTGATTTATTGTTGAGACCTGCTATTTTCAAAATTACTTTAACTGACACAAGCAAAGACAAATCCATTAACATGTTTGCTTGCCCATTTGTATATTGAAAATTCAACTGCTGTAGGGGACAAATTTCAATTGAGCTCAATAGTTAAGCGAATACTATGGACAGGGCCATAGCTGACATGGGATAGGTGGGTATGATTCACAGGGCCCAAGGCTTGGCAGGGCCCACTGATCATAATGATGTCGGTATCATCTAAAAGTGAGGTGGGACAGGCATTTACCTTTTTAGGTGGCCCAGGATTTCTTGCAACAGCCCTATTGATGGGTAAAAAAGCCTTGTTTGAACTTTCTTGTGTGTGTTTGCTTGTGTTTCTTCGAGCTTGATAGTGCTTTTAACTGTGTGATCAATACTATTTCCCACTGAGCACTCCAATATTTCTTACTCTTTCGATTATCAATGTTATTTGCCTAAATCAAATCCCTCTGGATGCCTGTAATTCCAGAGTAAACAGACAGCTGCAAAAACTTACTATAGCTTGCTTTCATTCCATTTGGACAGAAATGGCATAAAGACTATTTGCGATTGGGCACATATGCACAAAAACACAGACAGATGTGCACATCCTCCGCTGTCCCCTCCAAAAGTATTGGAATGGCAAGGCAAATTCCTTTGTTTCTGTTGGTCACTGAAGACATTTGGGCTTAAGATCAAAAGATGAGTATGAGACAAGAGTTCAGACTAACAGCTTTAATTTCCTGATATTCATATCTATCTATATCTATCATATATGTGCTAAACAACTTAGTTAGTACATATCACCGTTTGTATTAGACCACAACGGTTTTAGGTGAGCAAAAGAAATGGATCAAATAATCTTAAAGTAAATAGCATTTAATATTTGCTGGCATAACCCTTGCTTGCCTCAATCCTGCGACACATCGACATCACCAAACTGTTGCATTCTTCATTTGTGATGCTATTCCAGGTTTTTACCGCAGCTTCTTTCAGTTCTTGTTTGTTTCGGAGGTTTTCTCCCTTCAGGCTCCTCTTAAGGAGGAGAAATGCATGCTCTATTGGGTTAAGGTCAGGTGATTGACTTGGCCAGTCTAAAACCTTCCCATTTTTTCCCCTGATGAAGTCCTTTGTTTTGTTGGCAGTGTGCTTTGGGTCATTGTCCTGCTGCATGATAAACTTCCTCCCGATTAGTTTTAATGATTTCTCCGTAAATTGGCAAACAAAATGTTTCTGTACACTTCTGAATTAATTCTGCTGCTACCATCATCAGTTACATCATCAATAAATATTAATGAGACTGTTCCAGAAGCAGTCATGCACGCCCAAGCCATGACATTACCTTCACCATGCTTCACAGATGAGTTTGAATGCTTCAAGATCATAAGCAGTTCCTTTCTTTCTCCACACTTGGCCTTTCCATCATTTTTGTAGAGATTAATCTTGGTCTCATCAGTCCATAAGATTGTGTTCCAGAACTTTTGTGGCACATCTCTGTACTTCTTTGAAAATTTCATCCTGGCCTTCCGATTCTTACTGCTGATGAGTTGTTTGCATCTTGTGGTGTGGCCTCTAAATTTAAATGTTATATCTTCTTCGAACAGTGGATTGTGATACCTTCACCACTGCACTGTGGAGGTCATTGGTGATGTCACTTACTGATGTTTTGGGGGTTTTCTTCAAAGCACTCATATTTCTGTCATGAACTACTGTTGTTTTCGTTGGCCTACCTGTTCGACGTCTGTTTCAAATATTTGATACACTGCTGATTTTGCAGGTTTTCCTACTTACAAAGCATGTAGAGGTCTGTAATTTTTATCATAGGTACACTTCAACTGTAAAAGACTGAATCTATAAAAAAAATCAAGAAAATCTCATTATATGATTTTTAAATAATTCATTTGGATTTAATTGCATGACATAAGTATGTGATTACCTACCAACCAGTAAGAATTCAAGCTCTCACAGACCTGTTAGTTTTTCTTTAAGAAGCCCTCCTGTTCTCCGCTCATTACCTGTATTAACTGCAACTGTTTGAACTCGTTACCTGTATGAAAGACTCAAAAAAGCCAGAAAATCACATTGTATGATTTTTAAATAATTAATTAGCATTTTAATGCATGACATATGTATTTGATACATCAGAAAAGCAGAACTTAATATTTGGTACAGAAGCCTTGTTTGCAATTACAGAGATCAAACGTTTCCTGTAGTTCTTGACCAGGTTAGCACAGACTGCAGCAGGGATTTTGGCCCACTCCTCCATACAGACCTTTTCCAGATCCTTCAGGTTTCAGGGCTGTTGCTGGCCAATACAGACTTTCAACTCCCTCCAAAGATTTTCAATTGGGTTCACAGGTCTGTAGACCGGCTAGGCCACTCCAGGACCTTGAGATGCTTCTTACGGAGACAGTCCATAGTTGCCCTGGCTGTGTGTTTCGGGTCGTTGTCATGCTGGAAGACCCATCCACGACCTATCTTCATTGCTCTTACTGAGGGAAGGAGGTTGTTGGCCAAGATCCCGCGATACATGGCCCCATCCATCCTCCCCTCTGTTAGAAATCACCCATGTCGTATAGTGGTAGTAATAATAACCCGCGTACTCGGTTGTCAAGGAAGAGAGTAATTCAATTGTTTATTGCAGCATATTGATAGTCAGTTAGTACATGATGTTATAGGCTTAACCAGCTGTTATACATGGAGGGGCGTGTTTACCTAGCAAAGCCAAGACACTAACCCCCACACCAAATGGTCAAAGTAAACATTCCTGTTGTTACCAGAGCACAACCTACAGGGAGAATCTAAACAGAGAGGCTTCCCTGTTTATATTATTATCTAGGCACATTCACTTTTAATGAAACATACATTCATATTGTAGTTGTTAATGCTCAGATCCTACATTCCCCCTATCAAACATTTAAAGAAAAACATTACATGTTTGATAAAACATTACAAGTACAATTCAATTCCTAATGAAAAGAAAAGTTTCATACGCTTGTCACATACTAAGACAAAACAAAAGGATTATCTGATGAATGAGGTCTTATTGTTCTTCAAATGAAAATTAATGTAAACAAGACAATTGACACACCACACTCCGACACATAACTCAATGTATGACAGTCATCAATCCCGTTCCCACCTCAGATTATAAGGGTTGAGAAACATTTTGACATCAACAGGTTACTATCAGTGTCAACGGTTTTCAGCAGAAAATCTGGCGAAAAAATGACATCATGATGAAACAGTTCACCAAGTGCACTGAACAATCAAACCCCCCTTGTCCGTACCATGATCCATGCGACAATATCATACAAAAGACTTATGCATATCCTGTTGTACCTGTGAAAGATTCAGTTTTTCATTGAACTCCTTAAAATTACCAATTTGATTTGCTTCAAGCCCTAAACTCAACTCTTTCCAATCATAATCAATTATCATATCATACACCCCCCCTGCCTTCACTTCATTAAGTCAATGGAAAGTGACTGCAGAACAATGACAAATACGGTCACAGGAGGCGCTATGAACCCGCACTGGCCATCTTTTCAGGACGGACACGAAAAACTAGAGAATTGGTAGAAGGGAGGGATCTATAATCCATTTGATAAGGAGTTGCACCCTGTATACTCCTCAAAACAAAAGTGAACATGTTAAAAAAAAACATTAACATCACTAACACCATCAAAGACATCAATGTGCAACACGGTCGCTAGTGCGAAGGAATTATAAACCATATAACCTATTAACAAATATGTCTATCATAGCTAAACAGCTCTCGAATTTGACTTTACCACAGTACCATCACACAGGTCTGCGAAATTGGCTATCATGCATTTATAATATCCTGTAGTTACTTGGCATATGCCTGACAAAAAAATTATCCGCCCCCCAGGGGATAAGCTGCACAACTGAATTATAGGAGTGAAAAACTCCAGGTCCAGTGGTGTACCCACTGCAACCACTACGGCAACTATATTAGCATAGCTACAGCACACAAATTTAGCATGTTTACAGGACAATGGCCAAACTACCTTGTGACAAAAACTGTCTTGATGGACCTCCTAGATTTTAGGGAATTCACAAACATACATTAATGTTTATTCCAAATAGTGGTGGTCGAACCCTTAATCACAACTTTTATGCATGGTCTTTAACCACGTCTGTGGTTCTGTTGAGTGTTCTATCAGAAAAAATGGGGAATGACTTAAAGGCTCTACCCTCACTTCAGTTGGTTTGAAAACCATACATTTCAACATTAAAGCTACTGAGAGGAAAATATATTTAGCTTTCTCTTAATGTTTCATTATCCCAAAACTGAATGTTTGTGTTGGTGAAATTACCATAGTTGAGACCAGTCTGAACACCCAAACTTAACCCTTAGTAATAGGCTACTCTTAATGGGAAAAGCAGATAGTGGCCATCCCAGGCGGTCTCCCCCCCCCTTCCTGGAGTTCAGGACCTTACCCAGTTGCTTGTAGGCCATAAAGGACAAATGTTTTGTTTAAATTAGATGAAATTTAAATTCCCAGACATAAAAAATCTGACATGGTCCTCAGACTATCCTTTCAATTTAGCCGAAATCATTCGTTAACTGAAGATTTAAATTCAGTGTCCTACTCATCTAATATTTTTTTAGCTGTTTGTAAAAATGGGCTTATCATTATCTACACAGCAACTCAACATTAGGGTGGAAATTAAGAAAACTCTTAAGAATAACGATGTAGACCGAGTCAATTTACCATCTTAGAATGTAAACTCCATTAACGAGTTTCAGGTGTCTGTTTTAAACACAAGTATTATCCCAGTTATTATTGGTAAATACAAATAAGAGAATTCAGCATTTAAAATACAACATCTAATTTATTGTGGGGAGTAAACTCGCTTTAGCTGTATAACCCCTCTTTTTAAGGCTATAACTGTATTGGATTAAAAAAATCTGTCCTCATGGGATACAGCATGTCTGCTTAACCTTAGAATATGTGGATTCTTCATTCTACCAAATATATAAGGAGAGCGAAAACACAATTATTTAACCTTTTAAACCATGAGACTAAATTGTCAGATTAGAAAATCATTGTACCAATTTCAAATTCATTACTAGGTTTCAGATGTACCCACATGTATTAATGAAATGTAAATGATAACAAGCGGTGGGCCGGTTAAAGCCTACCCACATTGTCATTAGACCATTGAGGCCTAACTATTTAAAACATTATCATCAATGCAATAAATACGTTTGACTCCAAATTACATAGTGAACATGACAAAGCACAACAAAACAGGCTATTTCTTGAATACCTATTAAAACATGTTCAAGCATAACAGAACAAACCAGGCTATTTCGAAAACCTGCTATATACCACCAAAGTGCTTTTCAAACTACATGTAATATTTAATTAAATAAGCTTGGCTATTACCAAGGAAGGTGATAAGGTTTCCTTCATAAGTTCCAGCTTCATTCAATGGTTAGGTACGACACATTTTAGGAAATTAACATTAAGAACTCTATGAATCAATGATTATGAAAGCTCACGTCAGTTCCTAGTATCGTCCATAATTCCAGGATCCCATAAGAGAGACTCCATCTCGAGACTACTGTCGGTCGGCCTGGTGGTGAAACAGAATGAATTTGCGTCCATTCGGCTTTTCTCATGTCCCGCCTTACGAATGTCGTCCTTTCTCGGCCATCTTGACTTTCTTTTGTTCCAACTTCGTATGGACCCATTCACGGCTTCCTCAAAATACATTTCGTTTAGTCGGAAAACATTTTCAGGCATCGTTGTGAATGATCCTCTTAGTTCTTGATGGTGTCCTATTCGCGCCATGATTTTGAAACATGAACGCATCGTGCGCGTCAGAAGCTGCAGTCCTCTTGTTGCAAGTTTACAACTGGACGGCATTATATTTGTACTTGTAAAAGTCATTGTATAATCGCCGAAAAATACAATATCACTCATCCTCAAAAGGAAAATACAGTATCATACTATGTCGACACGAAATACAGTTCAGCAATGAAACACACTGGTCAACGCCCCAGCAAAGTGAGACAGACCATCTGCACCCGCAGATAGATTCCACACGATAAACACCGCGGCTTAGTCGGGAGTAATTTATCTACCCCTAGAGATATTTCCCACAATTTTTCGCGGCCTAGCCAGGGAGTAACTAGGTCTTTTCGACTACCAGATGCTTTTGCAATCTTGACAGTTCGTATATGGCGTAGTTTCACGACTCAGATTTCAGTTGTTCTCAGCAACCAGTAACCAGGAAAAGCAACGTCTTCCCTGCGATTGCAAATCGAGCCCCTTAGCTCTCCAATTGAAGTTCAGTAGAATCGTTAAAACTGTCCATCCGGTCGCGGTACCAAAACTGTTAGAAATCAGCCATGTCCTTATAGTGGTAGTAATAATAACTTGCGTACTCGGTTGTCAAGGGAGAGTAATTCAATTGTTTATTGCAGCATATTGATAGTCTATTATCACATGATGTTACAGGCTCAGACCGAGGGAGATTGATCGTCATCTTGAACTTCTTCCATTTTCTAATAATTGCACCCACAGTTGTTGCCTTCTCACCAAGCCGCTTGCTTATTGTCCTGTAGCCCATCCCAGCCTTGTGCAGGTCTATAATTTTATCCCTGATGTCCCCACACAGCTCACTGGTCTTGGCCATTGTGGAGAGGTTGGTGTCTGATTGAGTGTGTGGACAGGTGTCTTTTATACAGGTAACGAGTTTAAACAGTTGCAGTTAATGAGTGGAGAACAGGAGGGCTTTTTAAAGAAAAACTAACAGGTCTGTGAGAGCCAAAATTCTTACTGGTCGGTAGGTGATCAAATACTTGTCATGCAATAAAATGCAAATTAATTATTTAAAAATCATACAATGTGATTTGCTGGATTTTTGTTTTAGATTCCGTCTCTCACAGTTGAAGTGTACATATGGTAAAAATTATAGACCTCTACATGCTTTGTAAGTACGAAAACCAGCAAAATAAGCAGTGTATCAAGTACTTGTTCCCCCCCCACTGTATCAGAGTTAGTGGTGGGATTTGATCTCATCCCATCAAGATTAAAAACCAGATCTATCCAAGCAGTGTTGATATATTCCGCTCCTAGCTACAGTGATGGGATGTGGCTGCATACTAATGCTTTGGATGAAGTCATTAAGATCACTAACTGTAAAATGATATGGTAATTAATGTTGTTTAGATTCCGCTTCCATGTCTTCAGTTTTCAGGGTGTATGATGTAATGGGTTGTGGCTCTGGTAGGAGGTTACTGCTGTCGTTAGCCTCTTGCAGAATTGTTATGGTTGACTTCATATCACATTAATTTTTTCATTCATTTTAATCCATATTCAAATGGGCCAAAGAATGTATTGACAGAAATAAATAAAGAGACAGAATAAAAAGAGAATAAAAGGGTGTAGCTATAAAAACTGCTCTTCACCTGATAATGAATAGTACTACAATAAGTGCTTCAGGCAAACAAGAATTAATTAACAATAAGCCAAACACATTTACAAGCAGGTAGGCTGAAACTACAAACTATTGATGGGTTAAATAATGTGAACTTCTTTTCTGAGATTCAGGTGATATCACAAATATCTGCATCTGCACATACAGACAATATGTCATGTCATCAAGGAAAAACACTAATTTACTTTTGTAAATAAATGTATAGCTCAGTAGTTTGAATAGGTGTGTGTAAGCATTTTCCCTACACTTCCTATACTTTCCTACAAAATGTTAGCTACACTTGTAAGGACCAATAACATTGGTCATCACAAGTTTCAGGGAAATGTTTCAGTTCCCCATGTGGAAAAAAGATTTTTACGTTTAGGATAAACAGAATTGCGGTTTGTTTTAGGATTAATATTAGTGAATTTAGTGGTAGTGGTTAGAGTTCTGTAGCTGAGTTTGTGTTTTGATTAAGGTTAAAGTTAAGTGTAGGGGTTAGGGTAAAATATATTTTTAATAAAACCTAAAATGGGAATGTGTGTGTTTTTGATTTTCTTTGTGTTACACACAAATTACAATGCTTTCCTAGCACGGTTTAGGTTCCTTGTACACATATTTGGAAATGACAGCAAAGGCACATGCGATTACTGAATGTCATTTGTCTCAAACTCAAGATCTTGTTCTAAATGATGCATCTCCGGCGCATTAAACCTTAAGTACCTCTAAGCTGACCCTAAATAGCTGGAGTAAAATAGTAATCTAAACCTGCATTTCTCTGCTTTAAAGAATGTGTGAATGTTCAATTTATGTACACATTGTAAATAAATTAATATCAATGTAATAACAAAGGCATACGAAGTAACAAAATATAAAGTAAAGGGACTGTTGTGCCTCACATTAAACCAGGGTCCAACATGTTCAAAAGATTGTCTGTACACCTGTCTCTTCCTGCATGGATGTGAGAGTAAGGTGGTGAGTCTGTTTATTATTTGGGGTTGGGTCTGGGTTTGGTTTCTGCATCTGCAAGATATTCATTGAATCTGAAATAATAAGCAGTTACAGCAATTGATCTCTCAATATTTTGAGTGCATTGAGGGTTCCGATGAGCCTTTAGGATGCCTCTCTATCGAGTATGCATCCTGTGTGGAGCTATTAGTAAAAACATCAGAATCTCAGTTTGTTACTTAGCAACAACTTACAAACGAGTTTGCTTTCAAGTGCAACTGTAGAGCAAACTACCTATTCAATCTCATTGAAAATGAGAAGTCTCGCATACTACAGGTTTGGGTTTGAATTACAATATCTACAACTCATGTCCTAGCTTGCCCATATATGGAATGGCAACACCTCACTAGACTACAATAAGAGTAAGCCACATTAGTGGAATTTGCATTGCCATAAAAGTCACATTTTGGAAGATAAGCAAACAAATTTTAACAGTGGAATCATGCAACATTTGACTAGACAATGCTTAAAAAGGCATATTGTCTGAACATTTTTATTTAAATTAAATAATTATTATTCAATAAAATGTTTCAAGATTTGCACAAGTAACCCTATTATTTGCTGAGGAATGATTTTGCTCAGGAGTGTTTTATTAATTTCTTCCAAATTGATATGGGCTCCGAATGCAGACGCTTCAGTTATGTTAGAAGGCCTTAAATTAGACTGAACAGATCACAGACTATTCAAGGTGCATGGGCAGAAACTACAAAAATTTACTACCCGGTAAATGCCAGAAGCAGAATGTCTAATCTGTAAATAGCTAGACGCCAATACAAACAATAAGGTGAAAGACTGTGAGTAATGATGTACTAGATAAGCTGATTTATACTCCCTGCTGACTGCACAGCTGAATGATAAAAAAAACCTGTAGCCTGTAGTTAAAAAAAACTATTATTCTCATTATTGGTTTGAACCAGCACCTAACAATAAATATCAAAAGATAATGGGTTTTGGCATCTCCAAACTACAATTCCTAACCAAGCCAATTCAACTAAAAAAAAATTTGGGCACATGGTGGCAAAATAAGCCCATGAACAAGCTTATATATTATATGACAGTCCAAAACTACACTGCTCAAAACGATTTAGGGAACACTTAATAATCACAGTATAACACCAAGTCAGTTAAACTTCAAGGATATCAATCTGTACAGTTCGAAAGCATAAGAAATTGTGAATCAATGTCACTTGTTCTGGTGCCAATTATAGTGAAAACGGGTGCACTGGAAAAGCAGAAGTAAGACAACCCCCAAAAAGGGAATGGTTCTTCAGACGGTAGCCACAGACAATTGCTGTATCCTTATCCTTTCTGACTGATTCTTCTCTAGTTTAGCATGTTGCTAGTGTCCTTGTCACTACTGGTACATGACGTGGTACCTGCAACCCATTCAGGTTGCACAGGTAGTCCAGCTCATCCAGGAAGGCACATCCATATGTTCTGTCGCAAGAAGGTTAGCTGTGTCACTCAGTACAGTCTCAAGAGCATGGAGGAAATACCAGGAGATGGCCGTGACACAAGGAGAGCTGCACAGAGCAGTAGAAGGGCATCAACCCAGCTGCAGGACCAGTATTTGCTCCTTTGTGCGAGGAGGAACAGGAGGAGCACTGCCGGAGCCCTACAAAATTACCTCCAGTGGGCTACTGTTGCGCATGTTACTGACCAAACTGTCAGAAACAAACTCCATGAGGGTGGCATTGAGGTCCCAATGTCCTCTAGTGGGACCTGTGCTCACAGCCCTGCACTGTGCAGCTTGATTGGCATTCGCCAGAGAACACCAGAATGGGCAGGTCTGCCATTGGCGCCACGTTCTCTTCACAGATGAGAGCAGGTTCACACCATGTCTTGAGATGCTGAGCCAAACGTTACGCTGCCTGCAACATCATCCAGCATGACAAGTTGGGCAGTGGGTCAGTGATGTTCTGGGGAAGCATATCCATTGACAGTCGCAAAGACCTCCACAAGTTAGCCAACGATACCCTGACTGCTGTTACATACCGGGATGAAATCCTCAGACATCATCAGACTTATACTTTTGTGTAACACATAAAGAAGGGTTCCAGATTTTTTTGTTACATGACATGGGTCTTAAGATCAGATCTGCCCATTGTAATGGTGCCTAAAATAACTGTTAGTATAAACTGTAGTATATTCAGTATGATAAACATCCCATGTTTTACACAAGGTTTGTAATCCACTTTAGCACTGCATTAACCACACATTGCATAAGTAATGTAATTCTGAATGAACAAACTATGCCTGGTTCGAGCAGACATTATGACTAGGTTGACTTTAGCGTGGTTGGGTTTAAAATATACCAGGGGTGTCAAACCGGTTCCACGGAGGGCCGAGTGTCAGCAGTTTATGATTTTTCCTATAAATTGGTTCCCAGTTCAGACCTATACAACCAGGTGAGGGTAGAAACTAACCAATGAGTGACCTAATTAATCAATCAAGTACAGACACTCGGCCCTCCATGGAACCGGTTTGACACCCCTGAAATGAACCCTTTCCAGCCTGTTCAGATTGTTCAGTTTCTTTATTGTTCAAGAGCAGTATTAATGAGTATAATTTGGTGTGGTGATACCAAAGTATATATTTCTGACAAAATCAATATTATTTTCCCCAAACAACTGCAATTTACACAACTTTCTGAAGACAGATAAAACCTTAGAGCAGTGTTTCCCAACCCTGATCCCCCCCACCCCGCGGAGGCACACTGCCCTGTATGTTTTTGGATCTCTCCCAGCCGTAACACACCTGATGTACCTCATCAAGGACTTGATAATGAGCTAATCATTTGAATCAGGTGTAAAAAAACAAGGAGAGATCTAAGACATGCAGGGCAGTGTGCCTCCAGGACAATTATATTGAATCTTCTTTGTTTTGTAAGGTAGAATATGAAATCAGAATAGAAATACCTGTTACTGATCACAAGTTACAGCCAGTAAAGTGGCCAAGGAATATTCGCTGCCTAGTATGTAAATATTATATTAAAACTAACCTTCACTAAAATCTCTTACAAATAACCTTTAGTCTACCATAATAGTTATTATTTTATTTAAATTATGTTTGGAGTTGGCCGTCAAGCTAATTTAGCAAACGTCAAACTGGTAGTTATTCAGACTTTAAAAAATATATATTGAATCCATCTAGCGACACTATTAGTAAAACGATATGTAATAAGCAATTATATATTTTCCTTACTTCAAATGTTTTACTTTGTTTGCACATCAAATCTGCAAAAGTAGGACTCCAGATACACTCTCCTGACCGTGCTATAAAATACCCTCAGGAAAATGGGGATTTAGCTCATCTAGTATTTGTCAGTGTTCAGATTGAAAATATGTGATTGGACAGCAAAGATATTAAGAGTAAATCCATCGGAATTAGGATTCCGCAATTAGAGCTCTCAGGCTGGAAAGTGTTAAAATTTAAATGATCTTACATAGATGTGTATGGAAGTGCGATGATTTGTGAAATCAAAATGGGTATTGTAAGCGAGCGTACATTTTTGTGTTGCATTATGTGGCAAAATGCTATAGTTACCCAGAAGGTTGAGTTTAAATTTGCTTGAACAGTGATTAAGGTTAAGATAGGTTATTTCAGGTAATCATAACTTTTGTAAGTGCACATATGCATAGCTAACGTCCCAATTGTAACGTGGATCTGACTGTTGAAATGAAGCATTGGTGTTTCATAAAACCTTCTAAACCCAAGGAGCTCAGTGAGCACTACATCGTTTTTGATTTTGAGACGATAGCCTATCCTGTGAACGGTATATACACAGCAGATATTGTGTGTGCAATATGCTTTGATAATGAGATATGGTGTTCGGCTGGAGATGTTTTTTTTCAAAAGTTTAGCCAACTGAAATATTCTAACTACACCTTTATAGCACACATCTTGTGAGGTTTTGATGGATAAATCTTGATGAAATACCTGGTTAATTTTGGTATTGGCGCAACACTTATTATTACAATTGCTTCGGCTTGCATGAAAGTTGTTTGCAACAGATTCCTCACCAAGGACACAATTGCACTGGTACACTCAGACAACTACATCCGTTGTCAAAAGACATTCTCAAACATCTCAAACAATGGCTTGAATATGTGGCTTCTGATGAGAATATATCAATACATGCCCTGAACCGGGGTGAAATAAAATCGGGGATTACAATGTTGATGGATAAGCCAAACGCTATGTTGTATGAACAGCCTATGAATGTCTATGCTGTTTCTGGCACGGTCTCCCTAAGAGTCCTTGCTCAACAAGCACCAACCCGGTGACAAAGATTTTGTATGGGTTGATGCACCAGCAATGGCTAGCAAAGCTTAAACATTTAAAAGAACCACACAATGTACATGTTCAGGACATGGGAGTGTGAGTGGAATTTACTAAAAAACACTAAGGCTACCATATGTCTGCCGAAAAGATTTATCACCCTGTTTTACTGCACAGGGTCGATGGTAAGCAGTTTTTCCCTTGCATAGATTTTGTGCATAGTCTGAAAACCAGGTAACTGGTTGTTTACATACGGATTCAGAAAGAGCGTTCACTGGTACCAGGGTTACTAGTGAGCTGGTTTAGGCTGTAGAGAAAGGTTATCCTAAGTCTAGGATTTCACCAGGACATCAAGTCATCTTTTTGCAGATTACATGAGAAGTTCTTGAAGCACAAGCTTGCGGTATCCCGCCATCAGTGGTTGATGATGCTAAAGAACAGTATATTTGTGAATATTATGAAAAAGGAGTGTGTGGAGCTTGACAAGATTAACAATGTTGTGAAAAGTGCTAGGCAATCTTTGGCAATGTAGAGTAATTCGGGTAAGATGGGTGAGTGGACTAACTTCATGAACACATCTCCTTTGCCGAGATACCCCATACACCTCACAGGTGTGGCATATCAAGATGCTGATCAGACAGCATGAGTATTGCACAGGTGTTCTTTAGGCTGGAAAAGCGTGCAATTGACATGCTGACTACAGGAATGTCCACCAGAGCTATTGCCCGTGAATTAAATGTTCATTTCTCAACCATAAGAGTATTCAGAGTATTTGTCAGTACATCCAACCGCAGACGACGTGTAACCACACCAGACCAGAACCTCCACATCCAGCATCTTCACCTCCAAGATCATCTGAGACCAGCCACCTACACTGCTGCAACAATCAGTTTGCGTAACCAAATAATTTCTGTACAAACTGTCAGGAACCAACTCAGGGAATCTCATTTGCATGCTCGTCGTCCTCATTGGAGTCTCGATTGGGCAAATGCTCACATTTGATGGCGTCTGGCACTTTAGAGAGGTGTGCTCTTCACGGATGAATCCTGGTTTTCACTGTACAGGGCAGATGTCAGACAGACGTGGCGTCGTGTGATTGAGCGGTTAGCTGATAACAACATTGTGGATCCAGTGGCCCATGGTGGCGGTGGGGTTATGGTATGGGCAGGCATGTGTTATGGACAGCGAACACAGATGCATTCTATTGATTGCATTTTGAATGCAGAGAGATACCGTGAAGAAATCCTGAGGCCCATTGTTGTGCCATTCATCCACGACCATCACCTCATGTTGCCGTATGATAATGCACAGCCCCATGATGCAAGGATCTGTACACAATTCCTGGAAGCTGAAAACATCACAGTTCTTGCATGGCCAGCATACTCACCTGATGTCACCCATTGAGCTTTCTTGGGATGCTCTGGATCAACGTATTCGACAGTGTGTTCCAGGTCCTGCCAATTTCCAGCAAATTTGCACAGCCATTGAAGAGGAATGGACCAACATTCCACAGGCCACAATCAACAACCTGATCAACTCTATGCGAAGGAGATGTGAGGCACTGCATGAGGCAAATGGTGGTCCCCCCGTATCCCCCCAATTAAACTGCACATTTTCGAGTGGCCTTTTATTGTGGCCAGCCTAAGGCACACCTGTGCAAAACTCATGCTGTCCAATCAGCATCTTGATATGCCACACCTGTGAGGTAGATGGATTATCTTTGCAAAGGAGAAGTGCTCACTTAAACAGATTTAGACAGATTTGTGAACAATATTAGAGAGAAATAGGCCTTTTGTGTAAATAGAAAAAATCTTTGATCTTTGAGTTCAGCTCATGATATAACAAAAGTGTTGCGTTTATAATTTTGTTCAGTGTAGTAATTTCTCCATCCCAGACACAGTTGCAATGGTCCAGTGGCGTGCTACAGAGCCGAAATCAATCAAACCTCGTAACGACAACAACTTTTTTGCCACTTTCACAATAGCTTAGGCTAGACTCGAGTTGTATTTTCTATTGGAGATTACATGAGAATTTTTTTTTACATGAGAAAGCTAAAAAGACACAATTTTACAAAGATTCTTGACTGTTCTTAGACAGGGAAAGCTTGACATAACCACACTGACTTTAAGTCTACCTGGGTCTGAGACTAGGGCTGATGACAGAAATGTTTAATTTGTTGTTTAAATTTTGGACAATATTCCTGCAAGGAGTAAGAGCAATGTTGAATATATTCTTAATAGAATGCCCAGGTCTACAGATTCGACTCCATGGATTTCAAATGGTGAATTTGCACCTGTTGGATCTGGTTAAAAGTGTAACAGCAATGTTGGAGTCTAACCTGCTTCACCCGAGTAAGTTGATGAGAAGAGAAATAGACCAAAGACAGATTCAATATTTATTGCGCTTTATTGCGTACAACAGATCTGGAGACCCGCTTACCAACGAGTCTGACTCTTGCCTTTCGTCTTCCTCTTTTATACAGACATTTTCAGTTGGACCCTGAGCTATGCATTATCTCCAAGTCTGGTAATCTCTCGTTCTATACGTCTCGTGATTTGTTGCTCATTGTCTAGACTGTGCGTGATTGTATCTAAAAGTCACATGCCATAGCCTAACCGATAACATGTTGTACTCTGCTCTTACACACTGGGGTCTCCAATACATTCTTTACTTGGATCAATAGATGTAAACACACACACACACAATTGATTATATCATCTCCTAACAATCTTGCTCTAAATATATATGTTTCACAGCAACTACCAAAATTGCTGACGGTAGGCTTTCGGGGTGGGGGGAGATTTAAAACGTTTGTTATTGCTTACCAATGTGTACATTAAATCTTGAATAATGTTTGTACAAAAAATGTAAACCTGAATGCAGTTTATCGATTTTATTTTTGAACAATAAAGCAGACATACACGTTACTTAAATTTAATGTCAATAGCCAAGGCTTGATCATTTAGGTGTTTTCCTGAAGACCAATTGGTTAAATTCACGCACAGTTTACCCTACTGTGTAACCCAGATAACAAACATGAATTTTTCCGATTTCGGCGAACTGTTGTATAGATATCAGCTGCTCATCAGCAAGATGTCAAGTAGACGTAGATTTTTCCCCTTCCGCGGATGTATGAACGATGGTTCCTGCTTCGCCGATGTATGAACGATGCTTCCTGCTTCTCTGACGATATTTAATAGCTCTACTGCCGAAGTTTAATAGCTCTACTGCCGACGGTTAATAATAGATCTACTGCCGACATTTAATAAATCTACTGTCGACGTTTAATAAATCAACTGCTGACGTAAAGTGAAGGGACAAGATAAAGACTAAGTTATGAACTTTACAGAATGTACAATTTAACAACATAGAAAAAACTAAATCAACCTTAACAAAAGAACCCAACAATTGTGCATTATATAAGCTACAAATTAATCATCCTTCTGCAGGTCTCTCCCTCCAGCTGTCTCCGCCCTTTCAACCTTGACCTCAGTAATTGCTGGCAAACGTGGGTTTTTATGAACAGAACCTGAAAGAGAAAATATACAGTGGGGAGAACAAGTATTTGATACACTGCTGATTTTGCAGGTTTTCCAATTTACAAAGCATGTAGAGGTTATTTACTTGTTGACTTTAAAGCTATATTATTGTGCTGGGGGAGTAGGGTCAGTTCTCCTTCTCCACTATATATCCCTGTAGATCTAAGGAATGCATTTTCAAAATGTTCCCTGTTTTCTGTCATTTTAAACTTAGGAGCACATGAGGTCTTAACCCACACCTGCGGAGTACCAGGCTTGACTTGTTGCGGTCCCTGTCCAAAGTCAGATCAAGACGATACCTGACGATTTCAGCTGCCACTCTTCTGACATCGCCCTCCCCCTGTCCTTGTCCATTTGGTTATGCCTCCGATCTGGACTAGGTTTAAATAGACTCTGGGCTTAGCCCACATGCATTGAACTATTAACATTCTTAATATGTTCACCCGGCACAGCCAGAAGAGGACTGGTCACCCCTTGGAGCCTGGTTCCTCTCTAGGTTTTTTCCTAAATTTAGGCTCTCTTAGGGAGTTTTTCCTAGCCACTGAAGTTCATCACTATTGTTGTTTGCTTTCTGGGTTTTAAGTGCTCCTGGGGTTTAAGCCAGGTATTTTATGAAAGCACTTTGTGACAACTGCTGATGTAAAAATGGCTTTAAAAAATGTATTTGATACCTGGTGACCAACTACAAGAAACATCTGACCTCTGTGATTGCCAACAAGGGTTTTGCTACCACATACTAAGTCGTGTTTTGCAGAGGGATCAAATACCTTTTTCCCTCATTAAAATGCTTATCAATTTATAACATTTTTGACAGGCGTTGATATAATGTTAATAATCCACATATTATAATAGTGTATTCACTAAGCAAAATTGAAGTTGTATATTTCCAAAATCTCTCTCTTTTTTTGATACCTTATTCATGTCACCTATAGACAAACAATGTATTTGTGTGCTTAAACAAGGAGACTGGACCTATGCACTGGCATTGAAATCAACTTTTTAGCCCCACTAGAACCCTGGAGACAAATCCTCAAAGAGGCTCAGATTTTGTAGGTTATTCACATGGAAAAAGGTACGTATTTTTCCCAAAACTCTTCTCCTTTTTACGTAGCATATTCATGTACCTATGAGTCTGTACCTATACACTAGCGTTTGAGTGAAATGTTTTCTGTTTTTCCGAAAACTCATCTCAGTGTCAGGCTTTGTGTATCTTTTGTTTATCAGTTCATCCGATTGCCTTATCACTATCCAGTAAGTGTAATTGTTCTTTTTGTTTGCTTTTGTTTTATTATTTGTACAGTTATGGTTACAGACTCTCTCCACTTCAATACACTCATATTTTGAGTACATTCATTTGCCTAAAACAATAACAAATTAAAGTTGAAGATGAATTTGACTGATAAAATGTTTGTTTCTTCAAATTTTCGACACGTACCATGATAATATCATTACTGTGATTTTTTTTGGCAATGCTAATCATGTAATGAAAATCTGATATTTTGTCAGCCCTAGTGGAAACTAAGATTTAGGTGCCTCCACAGATTGTTCTGAGATTTGACCCAGCAAAATGCTGTGCGGTCATTGTTGCGACTGCAATGCTATACACAATTACTCTGCGAGCTGGGGCAGCCATAGCAGCGGAGGAGGAGGATGATGAGGATATCCATCAAAGACAGTACCAGTACAATGCAAGGTTTCAGACAGGTGAATGGTTGATTTTGAACACTTTTATGTCTTGTTTAACATATGTCATTCTTTAGGCCTATCCTCAGTGTAACCAATTGTTTTCCATTAAATTTACATCCAGTCATTCACTTATTATATTATTTGTCTAAATATATTCATTATTTTGCCTTAATGAAACTTTTTGTGATCATTCCTTGCATGTTGAGGGAGGCGCTATTTCACCACAACAGTAAAGTTCCTGTTACAATGGACTAACAAGTGGTCTGGACCACTTGTTAATTTACGAGCAATGTTATGTGCCACTTCAGTAAAAATGCTTCTGGGAAATTCACTGATAACGAGGCACTTACATTCATCATACAAGCATCTTAGTGCTTTGAGAAACAGGACCCTCGTTCTTAATCCATGTCTGAATTTTTATTGTATTTTTTCTTGTTTTTGTCAACATCATCTTTGTCTTTTTCTCTGGATGTTCAATCAAAAACTCCCTAAAAGGGTTGAAACTTAGGAATAGACCTAAAGAAGAACCAGGCTCAGAGTAGTGACAAGTTCACTTCTGGCTTTGCCAGGTGAACATTTTAAGAGTACAAATTGCAATTATTAATACATGCCTGTGGGCTGTGTCCAAAGTCTATAAAACACAATATAAGTCAGCTGCCCAGATGGAAAGGACAAGGACAGTCAGGTGGGGTCAGCGGAGTAGCAGCCAGAATCATCCCATATCGTTAGCTACTTTGATTTGGAACACAACCAGGAGAACTTTGGACAGGGTTAGCTATGAGTCCTTGGTAGGCTTGTTAGTCCCGAGGAATGGTCCAAGGCCTCAAGGCTTAGACACCGTACTCCTATAGTCCCACGGCACAATAATATAGCAGCGTAAAACCCGGAGTCTGAGACAGGTGGATCCAGTGACACTATGACGCTGAGGATAACTCTAGACATGGGCCACCGTGCAGGAAGTCACTCTACCCACTTTGCCAAGTATCTAACCAAATGGACACCAACAAACCTCAACTATCCTGAAAGAGTATTGCCCACAGAGTTCACTCTGAGTTCACTTTTGCAGGACAGCAACAGAGAACAACAGTACGCTAATGACTCTGCCCCAAAAATTTTGACACTAATACAGTATCTTTCTGACCTTAACACTTCTCTCTTTCAATTGTGCATCATTAGAGAATGGCATGTGTTGTTTGAATGTCTGTAATCCAGGTGTTAGGTCTGAAGGTGGTGTCCTATCCACCACTCATTTCTTGGACTTTCAGTATGTATTCACTCTGTCCTCTTTGTATTTTTAACACGCTCTCTTTTCTTCCCGGACTCTCTATTTTATACCCGTCATTGATTAATTCACCTCATTCATTCTACCCGACCTCTCTCTGCTCAGTCTTCTCCCATCAGTCCTCAGAATACAATCAATACCCAGTACCCTCTGGCACATTCACCATAAAACTAATGGGAGGCAAAGCAGGAGAGCAAGGACAGGAGAGTAAAATAAAGAGAGAGGTAGAGAGGAATGAACAGCAGGAGAAAGGGGTGAACAGAGAGCCAAAGAAGGGAAGTGGAGCTTACATGAAACAGGTGTTGACATTGCTGTTATTTTAATGCTGCTCACCTTCCCTCTCAAAGTGGACACCCCCATCACTCACAGGCACCCACACACACCAACACAATGCACTCCCTTGTGTGTAATTTGCTGTTGTTGACTTTACTTGGCAGGCTTCAGACAAGGGATTTACTTTATTTAATCTCCCACCAAATATCTCTCTTCAATAGGAAAAAAAAGGATTTACTATACAGCATTCCAAAATGGTTCTGATGCTCTGCTCAATGTTGTCCAGAATCATTAATTACTATCATTTAAAAAGATAGAGTAATTTTTTAAGCGTTATATGTAGAAAACATCAGTGATTGTTCTTTACCTCAACTTTTTTACATATATAGTTATTTTCTTTTATTTCAAATGTTTTTAAATAATGATTAATCAAATACATTGTTTTTCCTATTAGACTTTTCAGAGTATGATAACCAGGACTATCCTAGAAATATGAATGGAGTTGCTGTTTGACCTACTGAAACATAGAGGAGGTAAACCGTGTGAATCGCAGCCCTTTCTTAATTTATTTTCTTGCATGACAAAGTTGCCATTATATGTGTTGGCATGTAAGAAGTTCCATGTTAGTTCCATGTGTGAACCCCATCCGCTTGAAGCTACACAGTTTATATCCATGCCTGCCACTCAGATAACCCATATTATTATTTTGAAGACTATTGACACACTGAACATGGGAAACAGACATTTCATGGAACATTTACATTTAGCCTTAAATTACAATCATCTTCACCAGGTGAGAAGCTTAACGTTTGTCAAAAGCACCAGCTCCCCTCTCAAGGCCTTCCTTCTCCATACATTAACTCTTTTATAGGATTTCCAAATGCTGGGTGAGCATTTATTTCCTGACTTGGTGGGGTCTCTTGGAATCTGTAATTACAGATCCACCTCAGCAATACCGAACCACACACATACACACGCACACTATGACAAGTGAAAACAGACTTATGAAAGTTATTAACTACCTGAAGCGTATTCCACCCATCTGAATCTAAATGTCTAAACATGTATAGAGACATGTATAAACTATCATAAAACAGTTTGGGGTCACTAAGGAATGTCCTTATTTTTGAAAGAAAAGCAAATATTTTGTCCATTCAAATAGCATCAAATTGATCAGAAAACAACAGATTTTTTACGGAATATCGACATAGGCATAGAGAAGCCCATTATCAGCAGCCATCACACCTGTGTACCAATGGTAGGTTAGGTTTGCTAATCCAAGTTTATAATTTTATAAAGCCAACTGTTAATTTCAAAATCCTTATGCAAAACAAAGTTCTGCCCGTTGCAGAGTGTGTAGATAACTGGCTCTCCTTATGGAACTCTTCCAGAAATATCGCCAAGCCTGGGCCCTCATTTATCTATGTTACGTAGAAAAGCTTAATTGTACAAAGAACATTTTGAATGTTCCTATGTACAAAAGGATGGTTATTTATCAATTGCTCGTACGCTGGATTTATGCACACTTGTAAGTATTTAGCCATGATAAATCAGACACTTGCTAAATCACTGTTTTAGCACACGTGAAGTCTCCTTTGCATAAAGAACATCCCAAAATGTGCATTCATGGTCACTAACTTTCCCTGTTATTAAACACAAATAATAGTATATTATATATATTTGTGAATAAAGACAGAAAGACACTAACACAAGATCAGTTCAGAAAACCACATTTTTGTATAGGTAAGAAAGTGTTAAAACATCTCCCAAAATACTTTTCATCAATACATGTAAATCTGGTATAACCCACATACAATTATGCAGTTACAAAAGGGTTAACTCACCAAAAAGCCGAAAAGAACTCACATCTGCTCGATCAGCGTATTTCTCCAACCTGATTGAGGTGAACAAAAACAATCCAAACTTTCTCTTTGATACGGTTGCAAAGTTAACTAAAAAGAAACGTTCAACAAGTGGGTATAGCTGTAATGAATACATTAACTTTTCTGATGAAAAGATCATCACCATTAGAAAACAAATAACTGAGTCCTCAAATAATTACAGTCCCCAAAATCTCAGTTGTCCTGAGAATGTCCTGAACCTCCCTAACTATGTGTCAATGGGGACACTGGAACTTTTTGATCCCGCATCGCTCGACATGTTAACTAAATTTGGAATTAGTTCTAAACCCACAAATTGTCAACTAGACCCAATTACAACTAAATTACTCAAGGAGCTATTTTCGGTGCTAGGTCAGCCAGTGTTGAACATAATAAATTGCTCCCTTTCCTCCAGATGAATACCAAACTCACAAAAATGTGTGGGAATTAAGCCTAAAAAAATAGAATCTGGATCCAGACACTTCGAACCTCCCATTCCTTTCAAAATTCATAGAAAAATGTGTTTCCCAACATCTGAACGCTTTCCTGAAGACAAATAACGTTTATGAAATGCTCCAGTCCGGTTTCAGACCCCATCATTGTACTGAGACTGCACTTGTGAAGGTAACAAATTACCTTCTAATGGCCTCAGACAAAGGTTCCGCATCCGTCCTGTTGCTTCTTGATCTTAGTGCTGCTTTCGACACTATTGATCACTCCCTTCTCTTAGAGAGACTGGAAACCCATATTGGGCTATGTGGGAATGTACTAGGCTGGTTTAAATCTTATTTATCTGAAAGATCATTTCGTATGTGTGGAGGGTATATCATCGGACAAAACAAAAGTGTGTTTTGGTGTTCCTCAAGGCTTGGTCCTGGGCCCTTATGCTGCCTCTTGGAGATTTAATCCGAAATCACAATGTCAATTTCCACTGCTATGCTCATGACACACAGTTACAGTGGGGCAAAAAAGTATTTAGTCAACCACCAATTGTGCAAGTTCTCCCACTTAAAAAGATGAAAGAGGCCTGTAATTTTCATCATAGGTACACTTCAACTATGAGAGACAAAATAAGAAAAAATCCAGATAGTCACATTGTAGGATTTTTTATGCAATTTTTGTTAAATTCCTCGGTAAAATAAGTATTTGGTCACCTAAAAACAAGCAAGATTTCTGGCTCACACAGACTTGTAACTTCTTCTTTAAGAGGTTCCTCTGTCCTCCACTTTTTACCTGTATTAATGGCACCTGTTTGAACTTGTTATCAGTATAAAAGACACCTGTCCACAACTGCAAACAGTCACACTCCAAACTCCACTATGGCCAAGACCAAATAGCTGTCAAAGGACACCAGAAACAAAATTGTAGACCTGCACCAGGCTGGGAAGACTAAATCTGCAATAGGTAAGCAGCTTGGTGAGAAGAAATCAACTGTCGGAGCAATTATAAGAAAATGGAAGACATACAAGACCACTGATAATCTCCCTCGATCTCCACGCAAGATCTCACCCTGTGGGGTCAAAATGATCACAAGAACGGTGAGCAAAAATCCCAGAACCACACGGGGGGACCTAGTGAATGACCTACAGAGAGCTGGGACCAAAGTAACAAAGGCTACCATCAGTAAAACACTACGCTGCCAGGGACTCAAATCCTGCAGTGCCAGACGTGTCCCCCTGCTTAAGCCAATACATGTCCAGGCCCATCTGAAGTTTGCTAGAGAGCATTTGGATGATCCAGAAGAGGATTGGGAGAATGTCATATGGTCAGATGAAACCAAAATATAACTTTTTGGTAAAAATTCATCATGTTCGGAGGAGAAAGAGTGCTGAGTTGCATCCTGTGATAGAAATTTTAAATTGTGAAGCAATATAATGATTCAATGTTTTATTTTCTATTACATTGGCAGTTATGAGTTTATATTTATTTCTATGGTGGTTTCATTTAGTATGCTGTGACCTAGGTCAATGAGTAATTGACAGACCTCTGGGTTCTCTGTTTATCTGTTGAAGAGAACACCATACCTACTGTGAAGTATGGGGGTGGAAACATCATGCTTTGAGGCTGTTTTTCTGCAAAGGGACCAGGACGACTGATCTGTGTAAAGTAAAGAATGAATGGGGCCATGTATCGTGAGATTTTGAGTGAAAACCTCCTTCCATCAGCAAGGGAATTGAAGATGAAACTTGGCTGGGTCTTTCAGCATGATAATGATCCCAAACACACTGCCCGGGCAACGAAGGAGTGGCTTCGTAAGAAGCATTTCAAGGTCCTAGAGTGGCCTAACCAATAAATTCATTACAAATCCTACAATGTGATTTTCTAGATTTTATTTTCTAATTTTGTCTCTCATAGTTGAAGTGTGCCTATGATGAAAATTACAGGCCTCCCTCATCTTTTTAAGTGGGAGAACTTGCACTATTGGTGGCAAACTAAATACTTTTTTGCCCCGCTATATATATGTAGATATTCCATAGAAAAATCTGCCGTTTCCAGCTACAATAGTCATTAAAACATGTACCATGACTACAGTGTATTTCTGATCAATTTTGTTATTTTAATGGTCAGGATATGTGCTGTTCTTAGGAAATTTGGAAGTGACACAAAACTTTTGAACCGTAGTGTTTGTCAGCACAACCAAAGTACAGCAGAGCAGTCAGAATGTTTTGTCTTCACACTCTGCAATGCTAATTTAAGACTCTGTTTTGTTTTGTTTGCTTTGCTATATTTTTTGAGCCAGGTTTACGTCAATTCACAAATCATAGGCATTTTTCACTTTTAAACATGATTATCCATTGAGCCAACATTAGGGTTTACTGTGAATGGGATCTCTGCAAACCAGGAACATTGATTTTAAAATCCACATTGCCTATCAGATTGAATCTTGCCTGAGTCTTGCTGAAGGGCAATGACCAATGACAGCTTCATCCATACCCCATGGCCCGTTGCTCTTGGCAACAGAATAGTCAGGCTGGCCTGTTTGTTGGAGGTGTATGGTTCTGTTTGTTGAAGTGTCAAAGACTAAGCCTTGGAAAAAAGATATGGCATCTGCTCATCTCATGGTCGGTTTGTTATTATTATTTCAATTTGGACTCAATTTATGTACAAAAGGGTCAGAACCCACTGCATATTTTGTGTTTCACAAAATAAGAATGCATTACAGAGTATAGGAATGATTGTGCAATTTACACAAAACTATCTGCTTCAATAAATCTTACCTAATCTGTTTGAAGAAATTATTGTGTAAGTCTTTATTGATAACTTTTAAAATCTCCTATTTAGTTCCAGACTGATCTTTAAGATTAATGTAAAAGCCTCATCAATTTCCTTTGCTGTGTCAACGGCTACTCGCGACCAGTTAGATTTAGAAAGATCATCAATCGCTGGCACTTTGATTATGGCCCCAGTAATGGTAATGACACACACAAGTGCATGCAAACACTAACACTCATGCGCACGCGCACACATACACGGGTAATGGCCTGCTCCATCATGCGGATGTGACAAATCTAATGTCTGAAAGTCATAAAGAGGAGAGATTGTTTTCTGATTACTGCTACTGGGTGAATGAGGGGAGGAGGGAGGGATGGATGGAGAGAAACTAGCACCTATTTATAGGATCCTCTTTAAAAGGCATAAAAAGTGGAAATACACTTTTTGTTTTTGCCCCCATTTATCATGAGCTGAACTCAACTATCTAAGACTTTCTCTATGAGCACATAAGGCCTATTTCTCTCCAATATCGTTCACAAATCTGTCAAAATCTGTGTTGGTGAGAACTTCTCCTTAGCCAAGATAATCCATCAACCTCACAGGTGTGGCATATCAAGATGCTGATCAGACAGCATGAGTATTGCACATGTGTGCCTTAGTCTGGCCACAATAATAGGCCACTCGAAAATGTACAGTTTCACTGTATTGGGGGGGTCCAGGGAGGTCTGAAAACCAGTCAGTATCTGGTGTGACTACTATTTGCCTCACGCAATGCAACACATCTCCTTCGCATAGAGTTGATCAGGTTGTTGATTGTGGCCTGGGGAATGTTGGTCCACTCCTTTTCAAAGGCTGTGCAAAGTTCCTGGATATTGGCAGGACCTGGAACAAGCTGTCTCATGCGCCGATTCAGAGCATCCCAAACATGCTCAATGGGTGAGTATGCTGGCCATACACGAACTGCGATGTTTTCAGCTTCCAGGAATTGTGTACAGATCCTTGCAACATGGGGCCGTGGATTATCATGTTGAGACATGCGGTGATGGTCGTGGATGAGTGGCACAACAATGGGCTTCAGGATCTCATCACGCTATTGCTGTGCATTCAAAATGCCATCAATAAAATGCATGTGTTCGTTGTCCATAACACACGCCTGCTCATACCATAACCTCACCACCACCATGGGCCACTCGATCCACATTGACATCAGCAAACCGCTCACCCACACAATGGGTGTGTTCAAACAAAGGGTGGTATGTCCTATGCTGTTAAACACATCTTGATGTGAATACCAGGAAATAAAAGCTGAAATTCAGAATTTTTGTCTCATATTCATCTTTTGATCTAAAACCCAATTTCTTCAGTGACCATCAAAAACAAAGAAATTTGCCTTGCCATTCCAATACTTTTGGAGGGGACTGTATTACAACATGGCAGACAAAATGGCTGACCAGTTTAAAACAAATGCATCGATTAGCTTTATGTGTGCGTTACATTATGGCACAGTTAAAATATAGACCATGTATATCTATCACACAGACTGGCACCACAGGACACGCTTAAATGCCTTTTTCCACAATTATGCCACTTCTACCACGATGGACCTAGACAGCTGATTCTTTGTATAGATGTCTCATTCCCCAGGTGGTACAATTATGCATCAAGGAACTTTCATGTTTGCCATCTTGGATATTTTGTACTGTGAAAATGTTATGAAACCTATAAAAATCTACATAAAACCAACAATAACCCTGACTGACCTGGCTATCAGCAACAATGTGTCAAATACATTTCTCCCTATAGGGTGGTTAAAGCTAACAGAAACTGTACTAGATGGCAGATAATATGGCTAACTACAGTAAAAAAATGTAAGTGCTTATAATGGGAATATTATAGGTCCGATTGACCTGCCCTTTGGCAAACATGTGTCTCATACATCTCTCCATATAGGTTGATACAAAATAAGATATACATTCCAAGATGGTGGACAACTTTAAAAAAAAATCATCCACACTCTTCATGTGTGCATTAAATTATGGCAAAATGTTATAAATTGCGTTTTGTCACCAATCCTGTTTGTAACGTTTATGGACAGGATATTGAGGCGCAGTCGGGGCGGTGAGGGTTTACAGTTTGGTGGGCTGGGGATATCATTGCTGCTTTTTGCAGATGATGTGGTCCTAATGGCATCATCGGTCTGTGACCTTCAGCACTCACTGGACTGGTTCGCAGTCGAGTGCGAAGCGGTTGGAATGAGGATTAGTACCTTTAAATCTGAGGCCATGGTTCTCAGCAGGAAACCGATGGAGTGCCTCCTCCGGGTAGGGAATGAGGTTTTATCCCAAGTGAAGGAGTTTTAGTATCTCGGGGTCTTGATTGCGTGCGAGGGAAAAATGAAGCGGGACATTGCATTCGCTTTACAGCACCGTTGTGACGTAAATAGAGCTGAGCCGGAAGGTAAAGCTCTCGATATACTGGTCAATTTTTGTTCCTACCCTCAAATTCCCTGTGTACATGCCTCATTCACCAACGGGTACAACTATGCCTCAATGACTTATCATGTCTGCCATCTTGAATATTTTGTACAGTGAACATTTCTTGAATCCTATAAAAATATACATAAAATCAACAATAACCCTCATACACCAGACAGTCAGCAACAATGTGTCTTATACATGTCTCCTGATAGGGTGTTCAACGTTACAAGATAAAATACAGGATGGCAGACAAAATGTCTGACCAATGTGAAACAAATGCATGAATTACATTAGGGCACAATGAAAATATAGACCATGTATACCTTGCACACAGACACCGGACCTTATTCCTCCACAGGTGACGTTTAATTTCATTTTATCACAATTAAAAAAATATATATCCTAAATAACGTTTTACACAATGACACTATTTGAACCTCGATTTGAAGCGCTTTTGCAAAGAAAAGTGGGCAAATATTGCCATGACAAGATGTGCCATGCAAATAGACTCCTACCCAAAAAGAGTGAGTGCTGTAATAAAATCAAAGGGTGCTTCAACAAAATATTATTTCTAGGGTGTGCACACTAATTCAACCAGGTTATTGTAAGGTTTTTATTTTTCATTTCAGTTTGTTTTTCAATGAACTGGAAAAAAAAGTGGAAAAAGTTCTGACATGATTTATCTTTGTTTCATTCTTTTACATCACATAAAACTGGCATTTTAACAGGGGTGTGTAGACTTTTTAATATTGTTTGCTTCTGGCTCTTTTTCAGAATAATGAAGGACCCAAGTCAGGGGGAGAAGCGTTCTTTGTTGTTTATTCACAAAATATAGTACATGTCTGTCTTAGATGTTCAGCCTTCTTTCCATCTCTCTTGGTCTTCTTGGTGCTTCTCTAAATGTCTTTTTCCTAAACAGCCCATATATAAGAACACATTCCCTCCAATTTCTAGCTGTTATCCAATCGTATAAGGGCAATGTATATCACAACCTCCCTATTCCTAGTCCCCCACGCTTTGGAATGTAAGGGGGATGTGTGGAGTTAATGTTCAACCATATGCCTTTGTGCTGTTTCCAAGGACGTACAGAAAGTTACATACATTTGCAAAGCAACAGTACTCTGTGTTGTGTCCTTTAGAATTGAAATACACCTAAACAGACATACTTTCTCACAATTCCCCCCTATGACATTAAAGTACTACATTTTATGTCATAACAACAAACCTGCACAGCATAAAAATAAGAGAAGGAAAAACAGTTTACAAATAATAAAGCAAGCTTTTTCATCTTACATCCTAGTAACGTAAGTGGTACACTTGCGGTTACCTATCTATGCAAATTAAAATTATAGATAAACAGTGGGGGTGGTGGTATTCCTTTCCTTTACGGCACAAATTTGGTACTCTGTGTTGTGTCCTTTAGAATTGAAATACACCTAAACAGACATACTTTCTCACAATATCCACTGTAGCAGTACATAATCAGTAGTCATTACTGTTATCGCATTATATATTTGTGTATATACATTCTCCTAAACCACTGCAACAATATTTTCCTTTTCACTAGAACCACAAAATGGCGACAGTAGAAAACAACTGTGTGTTACACATACCTAAAACAGATTACATGGGTGTGGATTCCAGGTTTTAGCATAACAAATCCAATACTAACTAGTTTAACTTTAGTAATGAAATTATACACATTCATCCTTCTGACAAATATTTGTAGATTCAGAATTATTTATGCTGCCTTTACTTCAGTAATATGAATTGAGACCTAACCTCATCTAACCTCAGTTACCAATGGACAAATAACATAAATTACACCATATGTGCTAAATGCAAAGACATTTCAAAATACTGATTTAATTCAGATTGGTTTAATAAACATCATACATTCTAATTCCATTGTAATGGAATTTTCTTATAACATCATTTAACAAGACACCATGATAGAAAGCATGCTCATTAATATAACTTACCGAAGTTCTTTGCAGAAAAATAACAGAATAAAAAAGTGTGTCAGATGCCCTCCAGATTCTGATCAAATCAAATCAAATGTATTTTATAAAGCCCTTTTTACATCAGCAGTTGTCACAAAGTGCTTTCACAAAACACCCGGCCTTAAACCCCAGGGAGCAAACAACAATAGTGATGAACTTCAGTGGCTAGGAAAAACTCCCTAAGAGAACCAAAATGTAGGAAAAAACCTAGAGAGAAACCAGGCTCCGAGGGGTGACCAGTCCTCTTCTGGCTGTGCCGGGTGAACATATTAAGAGTCCAAATGTTAACAGTTCAATGCATGTGGGCTGAGCCCAGAGTCAATTTAAACCTAGTCCAGGTCGGAGGCATAACCAGATGGACAAGGACAGGGGGAGGGCGGGGTCAGCAGAGTGCCAGCTGAAATCGCCAGGTATCGTCTTGATCTGCAACACAACCAGGAGGACTTTGGACAGGGACCGCAACGAGTCAAGCCTGGTACTCCAAAGGTGTGGGTTAAGACCTCATGTCCTCCTAAGTTGAAAACGACAGAAAACATGGAACATTTAGACCCTACTCCCCCAACACAATAATACAGCAGCGTAAGACATTGGGGCTGAGACAGGGGGTCCAGTGACACTGTGGCCCTATCCGGAGGAGGCCCCAGACAGGGCCCAACAGGAAATCAATCCACCAACATTGCCATGCATCAACCAAAGGGACGCCCACCAACCGAAACCATCCTGAATGAGGGCCGAGTATTGCCAGCAGAGCACAGCCCGATTGCACAAGTGAGCAACAGCGAGACAAACAACAAGCCAGTGACTCCGCCCTCGAATGGCATTGGAGGGAGGGCATCCCAGTGTCGATGAGAGCCCACCTGGCAAGACAGCAAGGGTGGACAGTATCAGGCCTTTCTGGTCACCTTCACGCCGGCCAGACTACACCTAATCATAGACCAGGCTGAAGAGATGAGTCTTTAGTAGACATTTGAAGGTTTGCACTGAGTCTGCATTTCTGCATTTTGATTGGCAAATCATTCCAAAGTAGTGGAGCTCTATGAAAGAAAGCCTTGCCTCTGGCTGTTTGTTTACAAATTTTAGGTACAGTTAAAAGGCCTGCATCTTGTGATCTAAGGTTACGTGCAGGTATGTATGGCTGGATCATTTCAGCGAGATAAGTAGGAGCAAGTCCATGAATTGATTTATAGGTTAACAATAAAACCTTAAAATCAGCCCTAACCCTAGCCAGTGTACAGAGGCTAGTATTAGAGTGATGTGTTCAAATGTTTTTGTTCTAGTTAGGATTCCAGCAGCAGTGTGCAGCACTAATTGAAGTTAATTTTTTGATTTATCAGGGTAACCGGAAAAACTAGCATTGCAGTAATCTAATCTTGATGTAACAAAAGCATGGATTCGTTTTTCTGCATCAGTTTTTGATAGAACATTTCAGATTTTTGCAATGTTTCAAATATGAAAATAAGCAACTCTTTTGAGATATAATTGATATGTTCATCAAAGGGGTGGTCAGGGTCAAGGGTAACGCCAAGATTTCTTAAAGTTTTTTGGGATACAACCATGCAGCCATCGAGGTTCACAGTGAGATCTGCCAATAAAACTCTTTGTTTCTTGGATCATAAAACAAGCATTTCTGTTTGAGTTTAAAAGCAGGATGTTCTCTGTCATCCACTTCCTAATATCTGAAACACGTTGCTTCCAAAAGTAGCATATTTTGGGGTTTCTCCATGCTTCATCAAAATATATACAGTGGGGCAAAAAAGTATTTAATCAGCCACCAATTGTGCAAGTTCTCCCACTTAAAAAGATGAGAGAGGCTTGTAATTTTCATCATAGGCACACTTCAACTATGAGACAAAATGAGAAAATAAAATCTAGAAAATCACATTGTAGGATTTGTAATGAATTTATTGGTTAGGCCACTCTAGGACCTTGAAATGCTTCTTACGAAGCCACTCCTTCGTTGCCCGGGCAGTGTGTTTCGGATCATTGTCATGCTGAAAGACCCAGCCACGTTTCATCTTCAATTCCCTTGCTGATGGAAGGAGGTTTTCACTCAAAATCTCACGATACATGGCCCCATTCATTCTTTCCTTTACACAGATGAGTTGTCCTGGTCCCTTTGCAGAAAAACAGCCCCAAAGCATGATGTTTCCACCCCCATACTTCACAGTAGGTATGGTGTTCTTTGGATGCAACTCAGCACTCTTTCTCCTCCAAACACGATGAGTTGAATTTTTACCAAAAAGTTATATTTTGGTTTCATCTGACCATATGACATTCTCCCAATCCTCTTCTGGATCATCTAAATGCTCTCTAGCAAACCTCAGATGGGCCTGGACATGTATTGGCTTAAGCAGGGGGACACGTCTGGCACTGCAGGATTTGAGTCCCTGGCGGCGTAGTGTTTTACTGATGGTAGCCTTTGTTACTTTGGTCCCAGCTCTCTGTAGGTCATTCACTAGGTCACCCCGTGTGGGTCTGGGATTTTTGCTCACCGTTCTTGTGATCATTTTGACCCCACAGGGTGAGATCTTGCGTGGAGCCCCAGATCGAGGGAGATTATCAGTGGTCTTGTATGTCTTTCATGTTCTTATAATTGCTCCCACGGTTGATTTCTTCACACCAATCTGCTTACCTATTGCAGATTCAGTCTTCCCAGCATCCAACTCAGAATGCCTAGATTGACCAATAAGGAGCTGTCCAAGTATAATTTTTTACAGTAGTGGAGGGAAATGTCTCTTCAGGTTCCGCAGACTGGTCAATTTCCAGGGAAAGCCCCAAAATAACCCAAAAGAACAACAGCAAAAACAACTTGGCTGGCAAGTGACATTAGCTAGCCTTAACAGCTATGTTGCTGGTTTGCTAGCATCAGCAAAAAAAAATATTAAAAACGTATGTAATGGTAAACATTTATCAGTTTAATGTAGTTACATATCATCAGAAAGTGAAATGTGAAGTACAAGGTTTTGCTTACTATTTTTAAAAACACCTCAATAGTTACAATATAATTCCTATAATCAGGGTATCCGTGGGTCCATAGTCTTAATTTCTTAAGTTAGTCTATCTAAATAAAAGTCCCTCATTAAAGGAGATTTTCTCCCAACACTTCTGTGACCCACCAGCAACCATACCCCTCTCAGGGACCTGCCACCTTACACCTTCAGTTTGCCTCCACTGCACATTTTGAATTGCCATTGAGAACTGAAATAATCCTTGATTCCCTCACTAAAACACACAGACCCACATCCAAACGTTATCTCAACAGGTACTGTACAGGTATGAAAAAGAACATCTAGTCCTATAGTATTAGAGTAGACATTAGAGTAACATTACAATACTAGCTAGCTACGAACACATAACGTTGACCTACATTGTCTAACTAAATACCGACAGTAATTTTAACTAGCTACGAAACCGTGAAGTTCGGATCGACCCGTACATTAGTGCAAGCTAGCTAAATTAAGATGAGGTGGTGGAGCTATAACCTGGCCTGAGTAGCATTAGTTCACTGGGAATAATATTGATAACTAGCCCGTTACGCTTGTACAATAGCTACTGCAGCTAGTTAAGGTTATAAAGAAAAACAGATGGTGAACTTGACAACACAGCACAGTATTTGCCTTCATTCCACATCTATACATTCACTGTAACATACAGTATACACAATACTTGTAAATTTCCTGCCCTCTTCTATTTGAACATCTGGTTGGTGCTAAGTACTTGTACTGTTCAATGACAAAGTGAATCTAATCTCACATAGACACCATCATCTCATCATCATCATGTTCATCCGCTTATCTGTTGTCGAGTTGCAGGGGCAGCAGCTCCAGCAGGGGACCCCAAACATCCCTGTCCCGAGCTACATTTGCCAGCTCTGACTGGGGGATCCCGAGGCGTTCCCAGGCCAGTGTCGAAATATAATCTCTCCACCTAGTCCTGGGCCTACCCCTAGGACTCCTCCCTGCTGGACGTGCCTGGAACACCTCCCTAGGTAGACGTCCTGGGGGCTTCCTTACTGAACCACCTCAACTGGCTTCTTTTGATGCAAAGGAGCAGTGGCTCTACTCAGAGTTCCTCAAAGACGACTGAACGTCTCACCCTATCTCTAAGGGAAATGCCAGCCACCCTTCTGAGAAAACTCATTTCAGCCGCTGGTATCCGCAATCTAGTTATTTCGGTCATGACTCAGCCTTTATGACTATGGGTGAGGGTAAGAATGAAAATTGACCGGTATATCGAGAGCTTTGCCTTCCGGCTCAGCTCTCTTTGTCACAACGGTGCAGTAAAGCGAATGCAATACCGCTCCTGCTGCTCTGATTCTCCGGCCAATCTCCCGCTCCATTTTTCCCTCACTCGCAAACCAAACCCTGAGCTCCTTGAACTCCTTTACTTGGGGTAACGCCTCATTCCCTACTCACAATAGACAACATATCTAATACAACCCCTTTTCCCAGAAATGTGGGACTCTGTATTAAATGTGAAGAAAACAGAATGCAATGATGTGCAAATCATTTAATCACTATATGTAATTGAAAGTGGTACAAACACAAAATATCTAATGTGGAAACTCTTTCATACTTTCATACAGAACTTTCACACATCACGCCCTCTGACTATTCATCTTGTTAGTAACCCCCCCTGGTGGGGTGCACCTCTTCTACCTCCCCGAATGCTCATAATTTGCAACAGAAATTCACAATATCCTCATGTTTCATATTTGGGTCATGTCCATTACTGTCCACAAAGTAAGTGTTACATTAAGCTCATGGGCCACACTCAGGTCATCTCTTATCACAAAGTATTCTTTATGATCAGCTCATGGGCCACACTCAGGACACCCCAACAATTGATACGAAGGCAGTAAACTTTAGAAACGCCACTCTCTAGGCACATGGTAATTGCTTGCTCAAGACAATCTCTTAATATAAAGTACATACATTATGATGAACATAGAAATTGTCTGTGTAATTCGTCCTATCCCAGAAGTCATTTTCTGTGTGTGGATTCCACATGAATATGTTTATAATAAAACAATGTGGTCATACATTGCACATTAATAAGTATAAGGTTATACTGTATATGCATTTTATAGAAAAATCCCCACAAAAACGAGACATTATTATTTTTGGAAAAATGTATGCCCATTTTGTATTTGATACCAGAAACATTTGGGACAGGGGCATATTCACCACTGTGCTGCATCACCTCTTCTTTTAAATTTGAATATTTGATCAGGAAAAATTATTAAGAGACTCCTAAACATAAATAACGAATAGCCAATTCGAGGTTCCCAAAATTCTGTTGTATGTGAAAGAATAACAAATTTGAGAATCCCAAGAACTAATACGTGAGGGAACTGACTGGATATCAACTAATGCATGTGATAAGATAGGTGTGTGACTCAAACCTTTTGGGTTACATTACTCCCCTTGGTAGGTTGCAAAAGCAGTGGTTGACAAACCTTTGCATATCTGTTGCTTGAAAAAATGCACTCAAGTAATGTATCGAGAACCATAGTCAGTATGTACTCCACGGGAACATATATCTCGTATAGGCCAGCTGTATTATTTCTTTGGCGTGTAATAATTTTCTTTAAAATAGGGAGCTGTTGTGAGAGGAATGAAGGATTGGAGCAAAGCCTTTTCAAACGTATAAATGAATATGGCCTTGTTTACACAGACCTCCATGGAGGGAATGTTAATTGGGTTTTACTTTATTCTGAAACATTCATCATTACTGGCAAACGCCAATGTAGCAATATTCAGTAAGACACAAAGCCCAGGAATCCAGGGTTTTCTAACACCCCAAAAGCTGAAGGTAGATCTAGGTAGCCAGCTAAATTAGCCAGCTAAATTATGTCTACCAAAATATACCATTTTACTTCCATTCTGCATTTGTAACAAAAAATAATTCATAACAGGTATCTGAATTTTACATTGAAGTCATATGGCAGGTGCCAGTGACTTACAGTTAGCACAAACATTTTCATAATGTATTCAAAGCCTCTGTGTTGTAAACGCCATGCTCTACCAAACTGAGCTACATGGGACCAGGAATCGTGAACACGGTTTTAGCTTGTAGGTATTCAATGTGTACTGCGATGCACTTAAATAATACCACTCCTTGCAAAAATATACCATGGTATTGCTATGGTAATGCACACAGGCAGCCATGTTATCCCCAGAGGATGAACAAGCCGGTTCAGTATTAGCCTTGGGTGTACCAGTAAACATCCAGACCCCTAACCTCGGCTCACCAGCCCGGAGCACTACACCTTCCCTTCCTAGCTTCCTGCCTCAGCCAGCATACAGTTTACTGGCTTACCGACACCTACAGTCAAAGATGCCTCCACCAGTCACGCGGATACACCTGATAAAGACCTCATACAATTAACCCTGAAACAAACACATGACAAGTCCAGAAAACCTTCCTCCACCAGATGCACGGTTGACGACCCAAACCAAGACCTCCTGGAACAAACTCAAGAATAAACTCATAACCAGCTCAGAAAACTTTGTTCCAAAATACAAGAAAGTACTGAGTGGTCAAACAAGGGTTACAATCCAAACCCAAATCTGCAAGCACGGCCCTCGGTGCGCGCGCACGGAGGTTGGCGCAATCTGATTTGAATTTGGTTTCCAGAGATTTTGAGGAATGGGATTGATTCCTTGCACCTCTAGTAACGTTTCCAACATGAACAGGAAGATCAACAGCTGTTCATAGACCATAGCGCCTGAAAGATTTAAAAGCCATGGCAGCTAAAAGAGGTAAATGAAAACATTTATGTTCTCGTTCTGAGTTCAGAAGACAGTGTTCCCCTGGCCAGAGCACTGTGTGATGGAAATTCCATCGATAGACACTCAAAGGAGTAAGACAGAGACAAAATTCTCTTGGCACAATTAGTAGTTTATTTGCAAATAGAGAGACGCGTCAAATGCTTACCG
>JACXGJ010001704.1:56418-77889 GCA_016801105.1 Esox niger
GTCCCCCAACACTCACATTCCTAAGGAACCAAGGACAGATAGCCTTAATGGTTTAGGCAGTTGAGCAGTTGGTCAGAGAACCTAATGATTGTCTGAAATAATACAGATGCATGTCACAACCAAAGACCAGAGTTACATACCATGTAATAGATAAGCAAACATGTCTCCAAAATACATTAGTTAAGAAATTGCCACAACAACTGTTAGGCGCTGACTGGGAAAAGGTGGCAACACAGTGATTTGATGAACGAGACGCCAGCTACCAGATGGACGCCCTACGAAAAACTTTGAGACCTCTTTCCACAGAAATACAGCATGGAAAAGGTACAAAATTGTATTATGAACCCTGATGAATCCCTGATCGACTACATAGCCAGGGGGAAAAAAGCCTGGATAATGATGCACATGAGGTAATGTTTTGGCAGTCAGTACTAGCCGGTCTACCAGATGTAATAAAAAATTTGGTCATGAACTCGTGTTGAATATGAAGCCAAAACATGCCAGCAGCCGCCAGTACAACATTTTCAGAACCCAAGACCCTCTCCTGGACAGTGGGCACTGAACAGTATCCTGATCAGCCATAGAGGTTAGTTAATTGGGTCAACAGGGGCAAAGGAAAGACCTACACCACGAACCCACCGGGCCCCCGGCTTTTGCATCAAGGATTGCCCTGAATGTCCATCAACCACCCTTACACGATACGCAGGTGGAGGTACACCTCCAGGACAACGACAGTTTATGGCAGAACATGAGGAATGGAGCCATTTCTATGATTCACACTGACAGTGTCCGGGAGATCCCTTCGAAAACATACATTCATCTAAGACTTTACCACAATCTGTCACCACCAGACAACCCAATCACAAACCCAGAATAGAGCTGATTGTACATGAAAACCCAGTGACATTCCTGATCGACACAGGAACAACTTCTTCCTGTGTTAGTTGGGAAACACCCACATTTCCTTTATCATCCAAAGCACAGGTAGTAAGAGGCTTCAGCAGGCCTGCTAACATTAACAGAATCACAAAACCTTTTAATGTTAAATTGGCAGACCAATCTGTTGAATAGATATTCCAATACTGCCGAAAGATTTGATGGTTAGGGATCTCTTATGCAAACAATTCACTGCTTTCCACCTGGTTTAATTTGTTCATTTCTGGGGATCTCAACTGAACGATTGATAATGTGTGTACAGGCATCTGTCTCTGACACAGTCTACTGGCTACAACTTGCAGATCGCAATGACCTATGAAGAAACTGTGGAGTCACTGTTGGACTGACCAACACTGAAGGGTATGTCTACATATTTCCACTTAAATCTCAACAGTTTACACATTACCCTTTTGTATGACCATACATTTTTACAGAATCTGTATGCAAAAACTGCAAAAAGGCTGGCTCGGGTGTAGCTCCATCATCACCACATCCCTCTTGTACATCAGAAAACAAGGTATTGGAACCACAGTCTCTCTCAAATTAAAGGCAAGGTATTTCACTGATCCACTAAGACATCCACACATTACCCTAGCAGTCACTAAAGGGGCCTACAAGGCAGCCACACAGGAAAAAGGGGAATGATAGCTAGCATAGGTAAACTTTGGTTTGTTCCAGGGCTCCAAAGGCCATGTGAGAAGATTTGCAAAGAATGCCCAATCTGTAGGCCCTGTGAAGCAAGGTAAAGACCCTCACCGCATGGTCCATTTATACACTTACAGATGGATTTCATTGACATGACAGAAAGCTGGTGGCAAACGCCATTGCTTGGTAATAGTTGACAAGTTTTCAAGTTGGGTAGAAGCTTTTCCTACACGAAACAATGATGCAAAAGACTGTTGTGAAATATCTATTGAGGGAGGTTATATCGAGGTTCAGTGTGCTAAACATTCTCTCATCTAATCAAGGGACACATCTCAATATGAACTGACAAAAGAACTGTGCCATGCAGAAAGCACTAAACAAAAAAGATCATGTCCATGGCATCCACAAAGTGCAGGGATGTTCAAGAGAACCTGAAAAACAAGTGGCCTATATGTTTTGCACATACAGGGATGAACTGGGTAGAATGCCTACCTCTGGCACTTATGGCACTATGCTCCTCTCCTAGTCAGAGGACTGGGTACACTCCACATGAGCTATTTACTGGCAGACCGATGAGGACTCCTTTGGTGCCTCCTCCGAACATTGACTTACAAATCATAACTGACACACTTCTGGATTATGCCACAGAGGTAACTAGAATTGTCGAGCATATGCATTCACAGTTCAAGGAGGTACGAGGACCACCTACCCAGATGATGCCATGCCACAGACAACAACCTGGTGCTGGGTCTACATCATGACCTACAGGAGAAAATCTGCAACGGAGCGGCCCACAGCAGGTACTTCTGACAACTCACACGGCACGGCGGGTCTCTGAGAAAGATACCTGGATCCATGCCAGCCACTGTCGACAAGACCATGACCCTCCAGCACAGGAGGATGTACATCAGGAGTCCAGCCTGGGCTAAAATAAGGACAAAGCAGGCAAATCAACACAAGAGCAGGGAGAGCCGGTGACCTTCTCTGCTGCCTATGATTGCTGCAATCCTGGTCAGCCTACTGGTGGGACTTCTGTGTAGTCTATGATCCACAGGTCCTGCCAAGGGTGGGTCTGGAGAATTTACTCTGACAGCCAAACCGAACAACCAAAGAAACCAGATTGCGACCGAATCTAACTGCACCTAAACACTTCCACCATTCACCCAAACACTCCAGCAACACATTTTGCGAAACACAAAGTCCAAAGGGGAAAGGATAGATCTAGCAGGGACCTTAGTGGGAGGATACAACAATGTGCAGGGACAAAAGTACACCTGAATTGCAATAACATCCCAGGCATGAAGGCCGAATATCTGGCCCCCCATAGCAGTGGCCCCCCATAGCAGGAGGACTGAAGCCGCTACCTGTGATAAAGATTATTGGGTGTGTGTTACCCAGGCTTAAGATTTTCTAACTAATAACTGGGCTGGCACTTGTGGACTGGCATACGTCATTCCGGCAATGCAACTATCGTATTCATTCCCTGTTGTTGTCAATAGTAGCCAGCGGCCAATATGTGACTTATCCTGGTTGACCCGTAAGCAGACCTGGGGCACTCGAACGATGGGCATAAAATTGCCCATGTATGGTGAGATGCAGTCCTTGGATCAGGTGCGTGATTGGAAGTAGAACATCTGGCTAATGTGACCGCTAGGGCCAGTAATCTGATCTCTGAGGAGCTGTATGCTTGCTCGCTCTGCAGAACAGGGCAGCCTTAGACTATTTGTTGGCCTCCCAAGGGAGGAACCGGTGGTCTGATAGGACAAGAATGCTGTACATTTTTACCTAATTACAACTTCACAGTTTCCCACTAAGCTCACAATGATAACATCAAAGGACCACTTTCCTGGATTGCTGGGTTATGGGGTCAATATTGATGGGATTTTCTTTATTGGATTTGTGGAAAATGTATTAAAATAAAAACTTCTCATTTGTTTGTATAACAGTTGATTATTTCAAGTTTAATTACGTGGATCCACGGGAACAATCATCACAACATCACAAATTACAGACTGTTCGTCCTTACATTATTGCTTGCTCTTTATACAACTTCTTGTCAGCTCCAAATATATTATCTCTTATGCTATAAGCTACATACAAATAACAAGTCGTCATACTAATCATAAAACAAGATAGAACTCTACATTGTCATGGCAACCATAGTTCTAGGTCATAGTTAACAGACCTCCTGATCTGAGCAACCCCTGGTCTCTGTTCTTCCCAAATGGAAAAAACAGAGGAGAGACAGGCAACTTCACCTTGGAGCCATCTATTGTACAGGGCCATAGATAAGAAAGGTTGGAGCCCTGGTGCCTTCTGTTGTAGCCTTAATCACTTCTAAGGACAGGGCATGCTGACCTAGGTCTTCTATACGTGGCAACCATGAACAGTCAAAAGAAAATTCAGACCTATTCTAAAACAGTTTATTACAGTTAATTTGCAGATATAATGGAAAAATAAGGATATGTTTATGAATTAATTCTTAACGGACTGGTATAGTCATTATAGTCATAGTGGCAATAGGCCTGTTCGTACTCCTCCTACATGCCAGCTGTAATGTTTTATTGACATTTTCATTTTGCTTCATTTATCATTTCCTCCACACAATTTTCTTTTGAAAATGTAGCATACAAAACACAAATTATAGACACACCAAATACCTTTATTGTGAAGGCAACATATGGAAATTAGAACTCTTATTGTTGCTGACTAATCTCTAATGTAGAGTATTACTGTTGCCAAGTTAAAGAAATAATAGGCCTGCAAGTGTAGAGCGGTATAGTGGATTTGCAATTCATTTTAATGCCATCACCTTTAAATAAACCGTACACGATCAGATGCATGGATATCGTGGCAATGGCAACAGCTGACCACAATTGATGACGGTTACTAAATCACAGAATCGTAAAACCCTAATTCAATTTCAATATCAAACCTAAATATTTTCAAACTAGAATCAAAATTGGTACACCCCTATGGCTGCATGTCAGTGTATTTTTCTAAGCCCAAATTGCGACATTGAAACAACATTTTTACAAGGAAGAAGGCAGTTGACGAGGCTAAAGTTAAATTGTATGGGAGGACTTTAGAGTGGGTAGAGGTTTTCAGGTTTCTGTGTGTCTTCTTTGAAGCCCGAATGACATGGGGTGAGCACATTGAGAGGGTGGACAGGTGTAAGAAGGTTTTGAATGTGATGCGTAGCCTGACGTGGAAAAATTGGGGAGCTGGTAGGGCCGCGTTGAGGACCATGTCTGTGTCGTTAGTTAGATCAGTGGTGGACTATGGGTGCATTGCTTATGGGACAGCGGCAGTGAGCACACTGTAAAGGTTGCATAGAGTGCAGGCACAGGGGCTTTGAGTTTGCAGTGGGGCGTTTCAGACATCACCGGTATCAGCGCTGCAGGTGGAGGTGGGGGAGATGCCATTACAGTTGAATTGTTGATCCATTACTGCAGGGGTGACAAACTGGTTCCACAGAGGGCTGAGTGTCTGCAGGTTTATGGTTTTTCCTATAAACTGGTTCCCAGTTCAGACCTAAACAACCAGGTGAGGGTAGAAACTAATCAATCAAGTACAAGGTGAGAGCGAAAACCTGCAGACACTCGGCCCTCCATGGAACCGGTTTGATACCCCTGCATTACTGGGTTAATTTGCAGGGTCATTGGGGTGGTGGACGTGGTGGTGTCCTTAAGCAGAGCAGAGGCTAAGGTGTTTGTGTGGAAGGATGTGAGGAAGGTGTGGCAGGACTGTGGACACCAAAGGAAGGCTCATTTTCCAGATACAGGGTGAGATTGTGGATGGGAGTAGGGTGGAGGAAGGGATTTTGACTAGATGGAGGGTAGGGCACTGTGGATTGCACGAGACGCTACACATGATAGGGAGGCATCGGACTGGGTTGTGAGACTACTGTGGGTAAATGGAGATTCTGCAAACTCTGTATGGCAGAAGAAAAACAAAATGAAGACCTAGTCAAAGTCCTTACCTGATTCCTATTGAGATTATAGTTAAAAAATACAACCCCATTCCCAATTATTCTCTACCTTACTATGTTGTTAAATGTCTTTTTAATGTTGTTGTTGTTGTTGTTGCAAATGACAGATAAAAGCGCTTTACCTACCTTACATGCCTTCCGGTTAAGAAAAAAAGTCTGATAAACTTACCACGACATGTCTGGTCAGCCGCACATTTGTTATTTCACGATTTGCAACTTGTCTGCTAAAAATTGTTTATCAAAGTCAGCTAAAGGTGACAAGACGAGTGACTCAGAGACAGGAAGATAATAAAGATTTTAACTTCCTGGTCAGATTGGTGAATCGTCTGGTTCAACCATCTTTGATCGCAGAAACATTTGGTCCCAGAATTCAGTGGAATGAAAACAAAAATGTCTGCGCCCGTAAACAGTAATTAGCTAAACACGCTCAACACAACCTTCATGAAGGTGTTTAAGGAAAACCCATGAGTTTCGTTAACGTAGCACTCAACAAACCACATTTTAAATTTAACATATCAGAACAATCTTAATCTCAATTGGCGCTTTCACAAGCCTGCCAATTGGCATTGCTGTCTGCCTGGCTGCCCCGAGCTCTTGGCCTCCTGTGTCACTTGTCACATCCTCCCCATCTTTGTCCCTGTCCGCTGTGAGTGGAGTGGTACAGCTCTGCCCCCTGCTGTCTTGCTCAGGATGTTGCCTAAGACCCACCCTCTCTGCTGGTCTCAAGTCCACCTGATTACGTCAGAAAAATGTCCCATCAACATCTACCAGATATGATCTGGGGCCCACCTGCTGAAGACATACTCCCCTCCTCCACTTCCCAGTTCTATCTCCGGGTAGAGGCTTCATCCTGATATCCTGGCCGATAGACAGTTCCGGCAGGTCTCTAGCGGACATGTCGTACCAGCATTTAGCCGTTTGGTGTTTAGCCCGCAGCTTTTCAGTGACACCCGTGATGACACTTGGCTCTAAGAGTGTGTCAGAGACAGGAAGAGGAGTCTTCAGTCTCTGAGCCATCAGTCGTTGTGCTGGGCTGCTATGGAGTCCCTCTGTGGGTGTGTTCCTCCATTGCAAAATAGCTATCCATGGGTCAGTACCTGCGCTGGCTGCTTTCTTGCACAGATTTTTGACTATTTTCACAGCGGACTCAGCCTTCCCATTCGATTTGGGGTGTCTGGGTGAGGACATGATGTGTTCAAAGTCCCACTCTTTTGCAAACTTCCGAAATGTTTCACAGGCAAACTGAGGTCCACAGTCTGTGATGACACGGTCAGGCTGTCCATGTCGAGCAAATTGGGCTTTGCATCGCAGAACTGTAGTTTCCGCTGAGAGATCTGGGAGCAGCTCTATTTCCCAGAAATCTGAGTAATGGTCTACCATAAGTAGAAAGTCTTTGCCTGCTTGCTTTAACAGATCCATGCTAATGATCTGCCATGGCCGTGTGGGAAGTGCATGTGACATCATCGTTTCACCTTGTTGGTAATGCGCATATTCGTTGCATGCTGAGCACTGGCTCACATAGTCTTTGATCTCAGCTTGCATGTTTGGCCAGTACAGTGTGTCTTTAGCTTGTCTGTAGCACGCTTGACTGGCATGAATCCGTTTCAGCATTTCCGCACGCAGTGATTTTGGAATTATGACTCGTTGACTCTTGAACAGCACTCCATCTTGTGCGCTGATCTCTTCCCATATAGACCAGTATTATCTGATCGCTAGAGGAACCTCCCCTCTGTGGTCTGGCCACCCCTGCAGCACCACTGCTTTCAGTATCTGGAGGCATTGATCTCCCTCCGTGCACCTCCTAATCTGTGCCAAGCGCTGACTGGTCACGTTCAGATAATTGGCTTGATTTATTTGTTCAATGACCTCTTGTGCCCTCTGCAGGCTGCAAACTGTGTGACGTGGGCATGTGACGTCTGTTGTCTTTGGCGGTGCTGTGGCTCTGCTCAGTGTGTCACTGATGTGCATCTCCGGGCCTGGCTTGTACACTACCTTAAGGTTATAGTTCTGGAGTGTAAGGAGCATACTCTGGAGCCGTTTGGGTGTGCTGAGAAGGGGCTTGTTGAAGATTGAGATGAGTGGCTTGTGGTCTGTTTCTGCTGTGATCTCACCTCTCCCATACAGATAGTTGTGAAAGTGCTGACACGCGAACACTATGCTTAAACACTCTTTTTCAATTTGAGCGTAGTTCTGCACTGTTTGTGTTAATGCACGGGATGCAAACACGACTGGCTGTCCTTCCTGCATCAGACAGCAATCCAGTCCTTTATGGCTGGCATCACTCTGGATGGTAACTGGCTTGGTCACGTCATAGTATCTCAGGATCGGGGCAGTTTGTGACCAGCCGCATTATTTCCTCGATGGCTGCTTCATGCTAAGGTAGCCAGTGCCATTCCACATCCTTATCCTAGAGTCTCCGTAGCGGCTCGCACACATCCGAGAGACGTGGCATAAACTTTGCAAGGTAGGTCACAAACCCTATAAACCGTTGCACTGCCTTGGTGTCTGTAGGGTGGGACATTTCCTGGACTGCCCTGATTTTTTCTGGGTCAGCCCTGAGTCCCTCTGCCGACAGGATGTGCCCATGGAACTTGACCTCCCTGACCTTGAAGTGAAGTTTCTTTAGGCTCAGTCTCAGTTTGACTTCTCTGCACCTCTCCATGAGAGCTATCAGGTTTGTATCGTGGTCCTGAGTGGCCTCCTCAGTCTCTCCACAGCCAACAATCAGTATGTCATCAGCGATGGGTTCCACACCGCTGAGCCCTGCCAGGAGTTCATGCTGTTTACGCTGGTACACTTCTGGTGCCACTGATACCCCGAAGGGCAGTTTCAACCAGCGCTTCCTGCCCCAGGGTGTCCAGAAGGTGGTCATGTAACTGCTGACTTCGTCCAGTCTGCATTGCAGAAAGGCATCCCGTGCATCGACAAGAGTGAATATGCGATCCTTGGGCAACTTATGCAATACATCATCAAGAGTCAGCATTATGTAGTGTGACCTCCTCAAAGCTTCATTGAGTGACTTAGGGTCAATAGAGGTCCTCAGTTTCTCTGGCTGTCTGACTATGACCATGTTACTAATCCACTCTGTGGGCTCTGACACCGGGGCTAAGTGACCGTCTTTTTCATGTTTGTCTAGCTGGGCCTTAAATGCATCTCTAAGTGCCACTGGTACTGGAGATGCTTGCACTGGAGCTACATTGCCATCCAGCTGAAAGTGAACTTCCCCTGGGAGTGAGTCGATGGGACCATTAAAGACGTCATCGTAAGTGCTGACAAGCTGCTGCTTGGTGAATGGCCCAGTGCTGCTATGCTCCACCTTAAGGAGCTTGTGAGGGATACTGAAGTGCATCAGGCCTAAGCGCTCACTGGTTGAGTTAGTAAGGAGCAAACAGAGACCCCTGTTATCAGGCTCAAAGTTCAGTTCATGAGTTTTGCCCCTCACAACACACTCTGTTCTGAATATCCCCATAGTTTGCATTGACTGGCCAGAATACAGTACTAACTTGGTGTTGCTCTGTAAAAGCCTCACTCCAGGTGCTAGTCTTCTCTTGTCTTTTATACTCATTACATTGCAGGTTGCCCCCGAATCTAGCTGACACCTCTGGAACCCACCATTCATTCTTAGATTGCTGGCATCCTTCTGTTGCATTCACACTCCCCAGCTACATATCCTGTATCATTGTCTTTATCCTGATGTCTGTCATTTCTGCAGCTCGGCATATTTCTATGGCTGACATCAACGTCAGGTCTTTCTCTCTAAGCAGGCGGCGCCGCACACTCTCGTCGCTAACACCAAGCACCACTCTGTCTCGTATCAGTTCATCTCGTAGTTCTCCATACTCACAGGAAGCAGCCTTTTCCCTCAGTCTGGTAACAAAAGCATCAATCGGCTCACCTTCCTCTTGCTTGCAGTTGCTAAAAAAAACGTATCTCTCAAATATGACGTTCCTCGCTGGCTTAAAATATAACTCCAGTGCGTCGAGAATCGCCCCTGTATCTTTCTCCTGCTCCGCCGTGATGTCTAAATTATGCTCGTAGATATGGCGGCATTTGGTGCCCATCAGTCTCCGCAAGGTGGCTGCTTGCACCTCGGCCTCTTTCCCATTCAGTCCTAATGCCAGCGTGTAGTCCTCAAATTCCTCCCTAAAATTGTCCCCGGACATCTTTATTTCAGCGGGTGGCGGAATGTGTGTCGCCATGATGGTGATAGCTACGGTAGCCGACTGCAAACTCCTTCGTCTACCTTATGCTTTCTCTTCCTCCTCGCTGGCGGCGTCACTGTCACTGCTGCAGACACCTATGCCAGGGTCCAGCTACTTCTGACACCATGTTTGTGGGAATAATCACTCAGAGACTCTGGTAGGTATATGCACTGTGCATCTGTATTATTAACTGCTTACAGAACATAACATTGCCGTGCTCTTCCTGCTGGGACGTACCATTTCTACTCAGCCATGGAGATGGGCCCAACAGTCCCTTATAACACAACCCTGATCATCTGTACCAAATATAATCACACGTAACATCGGACATTTGATGCAATAGAAGTAGCATGTGAAGAATGTTTCACACATTCAGATTTGTCAAAAAAAACATTACACCCGACTTAGATCCCAGTTGCAAATATGTTCCTTATTAGGAAATGGACTTATTTACCTCTTTTCAAGGCTGTATGTCAAACAGGGTAAGCATGGGGACTTTGCTAATGTAATAAACTTCAATAGGGCCACCATGTGGTTGATAAAAAATCCCTGCCTCCATTTTTCCATATGGTCCTTGTCAAATTTTTCTTGTGTTTTTCAAAAAATCCCAAATGGTGGAAAATTCATCATGACGGTCTTTATAGGTCCCAATGGCAAACATTTTTTATCATGAGGAGCTGCACTTATGTACCAATTTTCAAGACTCTAGGTCACAAGGGGTGGGCGTGGTGAGCTTGCAAATAGTGCAACTTTGGAGGCTTGAGACAGCGCCAGCATGAGGCCGACATGCATTCTACTTCACCCTTGGCCCTTTACTACCATAAAAATGTAGACACCTTTAAAAAAAATTATAATAATAATTAAAGCTGCAAGCAGCATTTAGTGTGTTTAAGCATTGAAGCCACTACTAGCCAAAATGTATTTTTTTCAACTAATATCCATTGTTGCAAACAATACGACATCTATGGTTTTATTTTCTATGGCTATTATGCCGCCACTTGGTCACTTAAGTTTACTTTAGTAATAGTTTTCAGGACATTTACCTCAATTGCTATGATAATTCAATTTTCAGCCTCAGATATATATGGGTATATATTGGACATTTTCAGAATGTAATAAATGTACCCTAATTAAAATAATTAGGTGTGTCAGTTTTCTCCAGTGCAGAGCATATTAATGATTTAAACTTTTGCTTGTTGCGAGATGATGGGGTCAGAACAGATAATCAAATATTTTCAAAGGTATATTTACTTATGTATGTGTATTAACATCAGTGATTGAGCAAACTATTTCTTAGAATTAAATATGAATTTTAAAGGTCAAAAGACTATTACATCTGGCAAAAATAAAACCAATTACTTTCCAGATTTTAATTTGTAAAATTCCCTCCCTATTCTTATGTTGACTTTGGTAGGGCACAGTCGTAAAGCCTATGTGCCCATATGTTGTGGTAAATTACAAGTCAGATTTAATTTCTATTTAACTGCCATGTCTACAAATATAAATGTGCAATTGATAAGTTCAGCCCTCTGAAATGGGATTGTAGAAACAAATGAAAAGAATGAGAATGGATTATCTACTGAGGCTTGAACACAACATGTTCTCTACCAAAAGCAAATGTTTAATAGCTGAAGCATTGGTTAATGTTCATGTCACCAGAATGAACTAATACTAGTTTAAACAGACTCTTCAAGCATTTATTGTTGATGAAAGAATCATGGCAACATTGCATTTCACTAAACATTTGCCTATAGTAGTAAGTCATTGCACAAATAAAAAATTTGATACTGAGACTGGAATTCATAACACTATATCTAAAATGCAAATTATCAATAGCTAAACTGTTTGATATAACGTTCAGGTCATAATATTTTTAGATGGAGTAAATAGCCAGATTCCTAAGAAGCCAATAAAAGCTAATGAAAGAGGCAATATGAATTCCAGGTACAGTATAGTGTGTGGCATTGGGGGTTAAAGAGGGACAACAATATATTGTTTTGCTGGATGCAGCACAGTGCCCAATGATTTCACATTATAATCAACATTTTACAAACTCTGAGTATTTCATACAATACAATCACTGCGGTACTGAAGAGTTTTTCTGCTAAAAGTATGCTGTGTACATTACAGGTGAGTGGGTGGGATAAGGCCTTTAAACATTGTCCTAAGCTAAATCTAACACCGGGTTGGCTTAGCCTGTGTTCACACAAGAGTTTTGTCAACCCTGAGTTAAGGATTCACACTTGTGTTCCGAAGCCCTGGGCTTATGGTCAAAAATGACATAATACCACTTTACATTATATAATGAGCTGCAAATGTTTTGTTCTCTCTTGCATCCGAATAATGTTACTGTAGCTTATATCACTGACACATGATCAATGTTACGCTACCACTATTCAATTAATGACTACATGACATTGACTGATCAAGATGCCCACCCTGCTGATACAACGTTGTCAAAACGACGCAAAAACATCAGTCAACCTTAATACTTGACATATTAGCTACATTTACTTCCAAATCAAGCTGCAATGACTACTTCGCTTAGATTTTGCAGGAATAATTAAATGAAAAAACTTTGCAGAATGAAAGGACCAAAACACATATAGCTGTTGGTAATGTTGCGATTGTAAGTAAATTAAGTAAAAGGGCAGCTTATGTGATTAGATAATAAAAATGTTATGGTATGTTCTTGACCCCGTTTCACACTGGTTAGTGTCACCGTTTGTCTGGGGCTAGCCCTGAAAAGTCAATGCTAACTCCGCTCCAGAGCATGGCCTGCTAGCCCTAGGCTAAGCGTGGGGCTTTCCCACTTCAAAATATGCAAGTGTGGATGCTCTTAGCCCTAGTCTAAGGTGCAGTGTAAACATGTCGAGTGTGGTTGTATGCATGACACAATCAATCTCAAAGGAAATGAGCCCAAGGAAATAAAACAAAAACATCAAAATGTTATTTTAAATATTAGATCATATACATTACATTAGCTTACATAAGCTCTAACTACTTCTCAGTGTGCCCCACCTTATAATATTATTTAACCTATGTAAAGTATTATTGAAATTGTCATTTTGTTTAATTTATTATTTCCCCCACAGAGTTATCCGTTTGAAAATGTAGCAGACACACCACTGACCTTTATTTTGAAAGCAATTTATGAAAATTGGAAGTCTTATTGTTGCTGACTAATGTCTAATGTAGAGTCTGTTTCTACCGAAGTTAAATAATAGTCCTGCAAGTATAGAGCAGTATAATTGTTTTTAACAGCTTAATGAGTGCAATTTGTTTAGTTCCAACTCGTATACATGAACCGTTGATGTCGTCGAGGTAGTAACAGCTGGCCACAATCAATGAAGTGCAGTTACTTATTCACAGAATTCACAAACTCCTCTTCAATTTTGCAGGTCGATATCGAACCTAAACATTTTCGAACTAAGAATCGGAATCGCTGCACCCTTATATCTGCATGTCAGTGTTTTTCTAAGCCCATACAGCGTAATTTCAATGACAAAGAAATCCTCCCCCCTTGAATGTCATTAGCCCCTGGACAACTTTTGTAGATGGCAGCTACATTTATCCACTACCTTGCTGGTTAAAACAAACTATTAGTTGTTTACAGTCCTAATTTGTTTACCTGATAAGTACATACATGTCAGAAACAAAATAATATTTTATTTCCAAAGTGGGGCAATTTATCCTACTTACTAATAATTCTAGCATGTATGGCTGCCTAATAAGAAGATGGTAGGATTTGCCACCTGTCAATGACTGATATATTGCTTTGACCTTTGGCAGCAGCATGTGTGTGATAATATGAAAATGGAAGGTAGAATTTGTTTTTCTGGGGGTCCGTTTTGAGAGGGAGCGGTATAACAGGTGATTCTGTGGGATGAGAGGGGTTAGGTCAAAAGGATTATGAAAACCTAATTTTAATGTTTGTTGATTTATGTTCCCTGGCATGTTAACAGTTTTGTTTTTCCGGGGGGGTTACATGTCCGGTTAGAGAGGGAAGGGTGGAGAAGGTGATTAGGTCAAAATTATTATGAAAACTGCTTTTTTAATGTTTGTTGATTTATGTCCCCTGGCATGTTAACAGTTGTGTTTTTCCGGGGGGTTACATGTCCGGTTAGAGAGGGAAGGGTGGAGCAGGTGATTAGGTCAAAATTATTATGAAAACTGCTTTTTTAATGGTTGTTAAATTATGACCTCTGGCATGTTAACAGTTGTGTTTGTCCGGGGGGGTTATATGTCTGGTCAGAGGTCTGTGGGTGGGTGTTAATATTTGGACAGTTGTTTTTCCTCAGTTTAAGCAGCTGATGGATCCGCATGACATGGCGGATGGAAAAACGGTCAGCTTTGCGTTTGATTATCCTGCTTCTAAAGTGAAGTTGTACATTATAGCCTTGGGATCTGAATATACAAATGACACCTGTGGCGTGGAGCACCAAATTACTGACTTGGAAGTATTATGCCATGTGGTTTGTCATGAAATTAAGTCAAGCATGAGAGGTTACACTATCCACACTGATTGGTAAGGTGAACCGACCTTCGCAGAGACAATGCAGCACCCGGTAACAATTGACTTCCATCCGGTTGTGTTGAGCTGTCTTCCCTCACTAGCAACATAAGCGATGGAAAGATTGTTAAATTGTCAGAGGAAATGATACCGGTTAGCATCTGGTGTGATCTGGAAAAGGACATGTTTCTGCGAATTGATGAGCTATACGCACAAAGTCAGCAATGGCAGAGCATTGTTAAACTTAGATGTTTTGTTGCAGAGGGTATTTACAAACACAATCCAGTTAAAGCCAATATGTACAGTGCCTTGCAAAAGTATTCACCCCCCTTGGCATTTTTTGTGTTTTTTCACAAACTGGAATTAACATGGATTGTTTGAGAATTTGAATCATTAAATTTACAGAACATGCCAACAACTTTGAAGATGATTATGTTTTATTTATTGTGAAGCAAAACAACAAATAGGACAAAATAAAAGAAAAAGTCAATGTTCATAACTAATCACCCCCTAAAGTCAATACATTTCTGCCACCTTTTGCAGAAATCATAGCTCCAAGTAATTTTGGATAAGACTCTATGAGCTTGCCACATCTTACCACTGGGATTTTTGTCCATTCCTCCTTGCTAAACTGCTCCAGCTCCATCAAGTTGGATGGTTTGTGCTTGTGAACAGCAATCTTTAAGTCTGACCACAGATTTTCTATTGGATTGAGGTCTGGGCTTTGACTAGGCCATTCCACCACATTTACATGTTTCCTCTTAAACCACTCAAGTGTTGCTTTATCAGTGTGTTTGGTGTCATTGTCTTGCAGGAAGGTGAACTCAAATCAGCACAGAGTGGTACATGTTTTGCTCAAGAATATCCCTGTATTTTGCACCATCCATTTTTCCCTCAACTCTTACCAGTTGCCCAGTCCAGCTGCTGAAAAACATCCTCACAGCATGATGATGCCACCACCATGTTTCACTGTGGGGATGGTGATCTTTGGGTGATGTGATGTGTTGGGTTTGCGCCAGACATAGCATTTTCTTTGATGGCCGAAAAGTTCAATTTTAGTCTCATTAGAACAGAGCACCTTCCTCCATACATTTTGGAAGTCTCCCACATGCCTTTTTGCAAACTCAAAACATGCCATTTCGTTTTTTGTTGAAAGTGATGGCTTTCTTCTGGCCACTCTGCCATGAAGCCCAAATCTATGGAGCGCATGGCTTATTGTTGTCCTATGTACAGATACTCCAGTCTCTGCTGCGGAACTCTGCAGCTCCTCCAGGGTTACCTTCGATCTCTCTGCTGCCTCTCTGATTAATGCCCTCCTTGCCCAGTCTGTGTGTTTTCAGATTTAAAAAAAAACATTGAACTAAAAGGTGGAATGCAACAAAATAGGTAAAAAGTCAAGAGGGGTGAATACTTTTGCAAGGCATTGTATGTGGAAGCAGGAATGATATGTATTGGTTAAAAAAGCCACGCCATCTCTCAAATGATCTATGCTGTAATAAAAGGGTAGGACTAAAGTAGATCTTTTCAAAGAACCATGGCTTCCTTGATGTCAGAGGACTCCACAGGGAGACCTATACCCTGCATTTTATCACAACTTCGGAAAAGACCTCTATCCTATATGCCTATTATGCGCAGTCCTAAAACATATTTTTCACCATTGTTTGATGAAGATACCCGAGACCAGGAATGGAATACAAGTGTGAACGATCAGTGCAGCAGGCCGCCTTCTTACTCACCAGTTAAGCTGCCTCCTACCCCTCCGCCTGAACAGACTTCCCCACCACACCATCACCTGATCGGTCTATACCCTGGATTCGGACGTTTTTGATGGTGGACTGAGTCAGATTTTTGTGAAGACCATCAAGTCTAACACTTTTAGGCATAATGATAGAGGAGCACAAAAAAGAACTGCAACGGTTATCTTACAGGCTATGGCAGTCAGCGGCAGCATCAGGGTCTCTATGTTTGTCCCAAGTATTATCATATCAACCATTTTGATGCTCTTGTCAACCGACTGTGGAAGGAACCTTCAATACCAGCGTTGGCCAGAGTCCTGAAATCTTTGGGACTTAAAGATGAATTACCTCCAAGGAGGTTTTTTCAAATGAGCTGGAAGAGTCAACATCCATCAGTAAGACCCTGAACAAGATGTTTGAGTTGCTGCTGAGCAAGAACAGGGCCTGGTAAACAAAGTTGTTATTTTCTGGCAGAACATATCGGAAGATTTGTCTCCCAGTCAGGCTATTTCCTGAAACCCTTAATTTTTATAATGGGTAACTGTTTATGTAGGTTATTTGAGAGAACTCAAAAATGTATTTTGAGAAATGTTACAGATCTTATTATGTAAATTAGAAAGAAAGAAAATAATACAAAAAACATCCCATCCTTTTGTTAGTGTTGAATGGGTGCAGCGAATGGAGAAAATCTAGGATTGTATCAGTATGACTAAAAAATTGTTAAACTTTATATAGCTAGAAGTAGATGGTCCGTGTGGAAGATTAACTATTATGCATATATAATATATATGACAGATACATAAATATATTCTATTTGCATAAATTAGGTTTATTAAATATGTGTTGAATATTTGTGTATATGATATGCAGGCTGGATACTTTGCTCTGTCTAGGACCTGGGGAAACATGTGGTTAAAAGTGGCTACAGCTCGTCTCCTCTCCTTCAGAACTCTTGCCAGCAAATCCTTGTTCTCCTTTTGGCCCCAGGCCCAAGTATAGGAATTCTTTAGATTAAGGTGTCCTATGGTCGTAGGAGTTGGAGCCTTATGATGAGAACCAGATGTTAGAAGATCATAAGGGGCCCCACCAACTGTGGATCTTTGACATACTTTGGAACGTGAACATGAGTGTACGTTGTCTGTGTATCACCTACAAGCATAAATGTACTGGTTTCCTAGAATGTTTATAATTAAGAAATTAGAATTAAGTGGACTCAACCTGTCAAACCTGAGAAGTGGAAAAGATTTATCCGCAACATCCGTTAGAAAAATATTTGTCTAAAGTTTTACATATTTACTTTGAACCGTCTATGACATGTAACATGTATCATCTAATTTGTTTGTATACATATATAATTGATGTGTGTGTTTTATCCATTTTGCTACGGGTTCAGATTTGAAAGCTTCAGTTATTGAACATTATAACAGAACTTTGAAGGAAAGGTTGTGGCGATATTTTACAGCTCATAACACACAGAGTTATGTTGATGTGATTCAAGACCTGGTAAAAAGTTATAACAACAGTTGTCACAAGAGCATAGGTATGACACCGTTACAAGTAACATCCGAAAACACATTTGAAGTCTTCAAAAATCTTAATGGTTGGTTTCCCCTTCGTGGTTTCCCATTCGTAAAAAAGCAATTGCCTTTAAATTCATAAAAGGCAATATTGTACGTGTTTCAAAGTTGCTAGGTGTTTTTTATAAGAAATTTCAAACAAGGTTACTCTGACAAATTATTTTCACTTACAGAATGCGTACCATGTATACCGCCTATTTATAAGCTAAAAGATTATGATGGACTGTCTATCGAGGGTACCTTTTTGAACAAGAGCTTTAAAAAGTGAAGATAACTACAGACAAAGTTTTAAACATAGATGAGATTTTGAAACGAAAAAAGTTAAAGGAGAAACACATATTTGTCAGGTGAAAAAACAGGCCTGAAAATTTTAACAGGGTGAAAACGTACAGATTGAGCTTAAAATGGACCAGAATTAAAATATAGTGTTCGATTGGGGCAAAGTGATTTTTAAACTTGACCTGTACATATTTAAAGATGTTACACACTCCGAAACTTGACGCTAACCAGTACATATCTTTTTACATTGATCAAGTAGGGAACAGACTCTCTGGTTATTATGGCATCCCTAATATGTATGACTCAGGGGTTGGCGGTATATTTCGTAATCTATTTAGAATGATTTTACCACTAATGATGAGAGGCTTTACTATAGCTAAGCCACATCTGAAACATGCGGCGAAAAATATTGTGAGTTATGTTCTAATAAACATTATGAGGAAACATACAGCCTCAGATCCTAAACAATAAAGTGGCTTCGGTGGATGCAGAACTAAAAAGAGACCCACTGGTATGTGGATGCCTCCCCCTAAAAAGCCAAGGACAGCAGTAAAAATTAAATCAGTAACTCAGAAGCGGCGCAAAGGCAGGAGGTCTGGAAAAGGAATATGTGAAATAGCTTTTTTAGACACACTAAATAAACAATTTGCAGCCAACTTGTTTAACGAAGATACAGGAGGCGGTATGGAGTCCGTCAACCCTGCAGCCGCTTCATCAGCTGCAAATAGTGGACTGATAGATCAAGCCGGTTACACAAAAAATTCCTAAAGTGTGGCACTTTGGGGAGCAATAAACCACAAGATTTTCTTTCAAGAGTGTTTACTCCTAAATGCTGTTGATTTAAGAATCAAGATAACAAGAGCAAAAGAGGAATGTTGTCTGATGGCTGCAGCCGACGTAGATTTTAGCTTGCAGGTGCTGAGTGCCTCGCTTTTTGTGAAAAGTTTCTGTATCTCCGGCCGTTAGTTTAGGCCATTCTCACGCCTTAAAACCTGTTTTTGGGATCGCTACCCCACTACGCTGTTATCGGCCTAGTTAATCAGAAAGCCTGCACCGGCAGTTTTGATTAAAAAAAACATAAATTTCTGTCATTTCAAGGCAGAGTATGTAGCCCTCTGTCAGGACGGACGTCAATTTCCCGCTAAGGCCTTCCAACCAAATTTCAGCGGTCTATGCCTTCGAGAATTTAATAATCTATACCTGGCTATAGGGAGACATTTCAATGATCTGGCTTTGAGAGAAAAGATTACGCTTTTGGCTATACCCTGTTTGCTTTAAATTTATCCTCAGATTATGACAACACAGGAAACCTTTCACCGGTGTCCACAGGCCCCTTGTGACTGGAAATGCGCTTCCAGGAACCCTTCGATCGGACAGCTAACATGATCGTGTACGCATGCTCCGATTCCATCTTGGAAGTAAACTCCCGAAGACAAGTCTTGGTGGATTATTATTGATTAAAACAAAGATGAACACCCAAGGGATTGAGAGTTATGCGATGAATGGTCGGAAAGCAGTTCTGCAGATTATGGGTGTGATGAATTGCCAGCGGATACATGTAATAGGCCCACTATATTCATTGTTAATACCCATCCTAAATACATGCCAGGGGAACACTGGCTCGCTGTGACTTTCGAAGAGGAAGAAGGCAGAAAAATCACATCATTCTACGGGTTTCCATCGGGATTTTCAAATTTTCTCAAATCAATAAAATATTTTTTTATCAGAAACTGATTCAAGATATATTACAGCATATATTACAGCATGTACAGTATGAATTTTCCACAACCTGTGTTCATCATTGTATTTTCTATCTCTGTCAAAGAGTTCGAGGGCTTTCATATGAAGATGTTATGTCACAATATAGTGATGATAAGAAGTAATGATGTCATGGTAGTTTGTTTTGTTAGAAAATCTCTAAAGCGTTTAAATATACTCCTTTAAAACCTTATACTCAGTGTGCATGTTCAAGACAAATGTTTAAACAGGGTCACAAATGATTTTTTTGTCAAATATATTTTGATTGAATTAAAAATCTCATTACATTAGTTATCGATTGTGTTTTTATTCAGAAAATTCTACCTAGTCTTCGGTTTCCTACCTTTCAAATGAGTTTCTTTTGGAGGGAACCGCTAAATCATTTTTCATCTGTTGACGAACTTTATAATTAGCCACACCAGCCAGAGGTAAATTGAGATCAGCTATGGTCTCAAGACAATGGGTCCATCCTAGAAGTCTTCGGTCTTCAGATATCTTGTGTGAGGCAGTTACTGTTTTGATCAAATCTATCATATTTGAACCTCTTAAAGTTTTACCATTACTGGTGTATTCATCGTTGTCATTCCAGCCAGCTCTTCCTTTTGAACTCTTTATTTTATTCATAATGTATACAAAAAATGTCGGCTACATGCTGGAGTATGCTCAAGCATGTCAACACCATCCTCATCTAGGGTGTGTTCCTGTAAGCACGAGGTTTTCTAGCCTCTGTTTCTGGTAGGGAGAGTGTCAAGTGTCGCGTGTTATTTTCATCTTGTTTCAACAAAGACAAATACCTTCGTAAGAGTTGAGAGTATTTCTTTGCCTTGTCATAAGGGTACATTCCTTTCATGTTCAATACATCCTTCATATCCGTACCTAGATCCCCTTCAGCCGTTCGTCTAATTATTTCAGGACCTTGTTGTTTAAGTCTGTCCAGCTGATGTTGAGGCACTAACAACATTTTGTTAGACAATAGCTCCCACTCCTGGGGGCGATTAGGTTACTGTGGAAAGGGAGGGCTACGCTTAGTAGGGTTAGGAGGAAACCGCCCGTCAGCTGTATGGTACACCTCTTTTTTAATACTGGTCCTTTTATGACTGCCTTTTGCCTCTCATTTTTTTTGTAAGGTTCTTGGCTGAGTAAAATAAATACATATATAAATACACGGATACATGTGAAAAATTTAAAATTAAATTTAAAATTTAAAATGCCTGGGAATAAAGATATGTTTTTAACTTCGTTTTAAAGGTTGTGGTGGATGTTGCGAGACGAATGTCCAATGGTAGATTGTTCCAGAGTCGGGGGGCCGCAATTGAAAAAGCCCTATCACCCCTTGTCTTTAGGCGAGAACGAGGGACAACAAAGAAAGCCATATCAGAGGATCTTAATGATCTGGAGGATGAAAAAGGAATAAGAAAATCTAAAAGATAAGGCGGTGCTTGACCATTGAGAGCTTTATAAACAAACAAAAATTTTTTAAATTGAATTCTGAGATTTACAGGAAGCCAATGAAGAGAAGCCAAAACCGGTGTAATGTGATCTGTTTTCCTTGTCCCAGACAGCAATCTGGCAGCAGCATTTTGTACCATCTGTAAGCGTGCAATGGATGACTGAGGGAGGCCAAAATATAATGAGTTACAGTAGTCGAGCCGGGAAGTAATGAAAGCGTGAATGACTATCTCCAGGTCATTAAAAGTTAAAAATGATTTTAGTCTCGAAATCATTCGCAGTTGATAAAAACTGTTTTTGACAACTGAATTAATTTGTTTAGTTAAACAAAGTTCAGAGTCAAAGATGAAACCAAGATTCCTGACCTGGGAGGAGACTGATGGGA
>JACXGJ010001705.1:0-77673 GCA_016801105.1 Esox niger
CTACTTATGTTGAATGTTTGTGCACGTAGTTGTGGTTTATTTTGGTTGTTAGCCGTAGGCTATGTCACCCAGTCATTGTGTCTGTTTTGAGTTTGTTCTTTTGTTTCTTTTGTTCCTGTCCATTAAAGTATGGATCATTATTTCTCAAACAGCCGTTCTGCCTCTGCTTTTCTGTCCACATACCCCGGACACTGTGACACATTCTGCATTTACAGCATATATTAGGGCTATTTTATTGTATTACAATGCCAAACATTTGACATAATTCCCCTTCAGAAGGTAAGTATAAATGTATATTGACATGTCTGGCCAACATAGTTATGAGGTGGCACAGCTGAGTCAAGTGGGGAAAATAACATCTGGTTCATTCAGACACTACTGTCGCTTGTCCTACTGAGCCCAACGATGCTTAAAGCTTAACACCCCTGCCACAAATTGAAACGCAGAAAGTAAACGTCCCCCTTAATCAGCAGTAGACTGTATCACAGTGCCATCCAGATGGTTGCTACTCGTTCCACAATGTTACATGTAACTCAAACACTAATTAACTGGGATGAAACAATTGGCCATGTCAGCAACCGCCAGCGTCAGGGATACTGTTTCCCAGAGGAAAGCAACAGTCAGCTCTGTAGAACAGCCTCATGGTTGTGTAGGGGACACCTTGTGGAGTGAGCGGAGTGGCAGGGTTGTATGGCAGAACTTGGGAAGTCTGGACACCTGGCAGGCTGCAGCATCACAGAAGTTGGGAGGGGTGTGATGACACAAGTACATGCTAAACCAAAACAGTGGTGCAGCAGTAACACTCCACTGGATAAAATCCAACTGTCAATACACGTGTTGTGGGAGCAGTGCATCATCAATCAATCAAATGTATTTATTAAGCCCTTTTTACAACAGCAGTTGTTACAGAGTGCTTTTACAAAACACCTAGCCTGAAACCCCAAGGAGCAAACAACAACACTGTGGAATTTCAGTGGCTAGGAAAAAGTCCATAACAAGGTTGAAATTTAGGAAGAAACCTAGATAGGCACCAGGGTCAGAGGTGTGAGCAGTCCTCTTCTGGCTGTGCCAGGTAAACATTTTAAGAGTACAATTTGTAGTAATGAATAAATGCATGTCAGTCCAGAGTCTAGTAAACTTAGTCCAGGTCAGAGGCATGACCAGATGGACAAGGACAGTGAAAACCCAGCTGGGGGGCATCAACAGAGTGGCAGCTGGAATCATCATGTTTCTTGATCTGCAACACATCCAGGAGCACTTTGGAGAGGGACAGCAACAAGTCTTTAAAGCCTGGTTCACCGGAGGTGTGGGCCAAGACCTCATGTGGTCCTAAGTTTAAACGGCAGGAGACAGGGAAACTGTAGAATGTACATTCCTTAGATCTACAATGATTTACATTTGAGAAGGAGAACAGACCCTACTCCCCCAGCACAATATTATAACAGCGTAAGACCTTGGGGCTGAGACGGGGGGGTCCAGTGACACTGTGGCCCTACCTGGGGGAGGCCCCGACCAGGGCCCAGCAGGCATGAAATCAATCCACCCACATTGACAAGAATCAACCCAAGGGACACCCACCAACCGCAACCACCCAGAAATGAGGGCTGAGTATTGCCATCAGAGTTCAATCCAATTGCACAATGGGCACAACAGAGGGACAACAACAAGCCTGTGACTATGCCAGCGAATGGCATTGGAGGGAGGGCATCCCAGTGGCGATGAGAGCCAACCTGGCAAAACATCAAAGGTGGACAGTATCAAGCCTTTCCGATTTACTTCACACCCCTGGGCCAGACTGCAGTTAATCATAGACCAGGCAGAAGAGATGAGTCTTTAGTACACTTGAAAGTTTGCACTGAGTGCACATCGAACCTTAGTCGGCAGATCAATCCACAGTAGTGGAGCTCTATGAGAAAGCCCTGCCTCCAGCAGTTTGTTTAGAAATTAGGTACAATTAGAAGGTCTTCATCTTGCGACCAATAGTTACAGGTTAACAATAAAACCTTAAAATCAGCCCTAACCTTAAATCAGCCCAGCCCCAACAGGCAGCCAGTGTATAGAGGCTAGTACTAGAGTAATGTGTTCACAGTTTTTAGTTCTAGTTAGGATTCTATCAGCAGTGTTCAGCGCAAAAGTAAGTTTATTTATTGATTTATCAAGGAAACCTGAAAAAAGAGCATTGCAGTGATCTTAGAATTAACAAAAGCATGGATTACTATTTCTGCATCAGATTTTGATAGAAAGTCCCAGATGTTCCGAAGATGAAAATAAGCCACTCATGAGATATATTTTCTATGTTCATCAAAGGAGAGGTCAGGGTCGAGTGTAACGCCAAGGTTTCTTACAGTATTCTGGGATACATTGATACAAACATCGAGGTTCACTGTAAGGTCCACCAACAAAACTCTTTGTTTCTTATGTCCTAAAACGAGCATTTCTGTTTTTCTTAAATTTAAAAGCATAAAGTTCTCTGTCATCCACTTCCTAATATCCGAAATGCATGCTGCCATAGCATTTCGGATGACATCACTTTGAGGCAGCAAATATAGTGAAGACAATAATGGGCCAAAAACCAAGCCTTGAGGAACACCAAAACATACCTTTGATTTATCAGAGGTTATGCCATCCATACATACGAACTGATATTTGAATGTGTGGATAAATAAACCAGGCTAGAACATGTCTACATACCCCAATATTGGTTTCCAATCTCTCTAAGAGAAGGGAGTGATCAATATTGTCAATAGAGAAATCTTTTTGTAGTCGGAGGACTTATATTATGGCTTTTGATAGCCATTGTTTGTGGTGCAAGTGATCAGGGAGTGTTAATCATGTTTAAGTATTGGTGGTTTTATAAAAGAAATGTTTTATTGAATGCATCAATTGGAAGGGAACTGCAGAATCAACATAAACATATTTTAGAGTTTTAAGAACATACATTTTACAGGTATCAGTTGTTGGTTGTTGCTAGCAAATCCCAGTAGCATTGATTACAAGTCAACATGTAAATCCCCAGTAGCAGTGATTACAACTCAAGATCAAATGACGATGAGTTGAGTATGTTAAGCCAAAAATTGAAAATATTTGCCCAAACCTCTAATGGTCAGACGTAGTCCTTAAGTTTCTTGACTATTTACATAATTTTGGGTATTAAATTCTTTTTGTTTGAAACTGCAACTGGCAACTGGTAGCAAAGATAGTACAGATAATTCAAACCTTTCCACAGTAACCTTCTACACACAGGGTCTCTAACCAATTTCAGCCTTTGCTCTACCCTTTCATTATAAAAAATAAATAAAGTTAAATAAAGTTCTCGGTGGGTGGTATTGTTAATAAATATTCAATTGGAAAGCGGATAACATTTCAGTGTTAAAGGGATTAACATTAATTGGTGCCAATAAGAGGAGAAAACACATCACCCCTCCCTTGCGTGGGTTTGCAATGAGCCTCAATGTCACAAATATCTATAGTAGAGTTAAACCAATAGGGCCATAGAGAGCTGGTTTTACCACTTATACCAAAATAAAGTGCACATTTGCACAATTTGGAAACTGTCAAAATGAAGAATATGTGTTTCAACAAATTTTAAAACAAGTTATTTTACCAGAGGGTCAATTGAACATTTGCATTTCATATTTTGGTTCAAATGCTTTAAAAAAAAATCCATAACATCAAATAGGCCTACTACATTATTCATTTTACTAATACATATTTTTTCTGAAACATTACAATGTAAGCTCATTTGTTTTCAGTGTTATTAGTGCAAAAAAAATATTTGGCAGGCAAGAAATCTGAGTGGCCACCTAGTGGGATGAATAATACCTCTCTCTCAGTGGGGAGGGATAAGTGGCAGTCATACTGCGAAGGCACATACACTCACACGCACACAGCTGCTACTAAAGTATCGACACAAGCAGGTTTCAGGTTCTTTTCATATAGTGTTCCTTCACAAATACAAAATGCCAGGGAATGCCATGGGCTGTTTAAGTGCATCACCAGTCTATAGCTTACTAGTAAAGTGAGAGGGTGAGGGAAGGGAAGGAGATAGAGACATACACAGACTAAGGAAGAAGCATAGAGAGCTAGAGAGGTAAAGACTGTTATTATCACTTTCTTAAATATAATTATTTCCTTGGGGGGAAGTGCTACAGAAAACAGTGGGGTTGATTGCTAATTGCAGTGTTTCTCAAACAAGAAGCTTCCCCAGGTGGGTTGTCTTGTATGTACTATTCTAATAAAAAATTATACACACTCAATTAATATCATAGCACCAATTAAGAAAGCAAGCTTTGGAATACATAACTTTTTTATATTGTGCGGATTCAGAATTTTTTTATGAAAATAGATTCCCAGGCAATAAACACTTGTATAACAGATCTAAACAGTCTTCCAGTCCTGTCTGTCTCTCTGACTGACCCGACCCTCTGCCTTGCTCTGCCCCTCTGTCTCTCTGTCCGACCCGACCCTCTGCCTTTCTCTGCCCCTCTGTCTCTCTGTCCGACCCGACCCGACCCTCTGCCTTGCTCTGCCCCTCTGTCTCTCTGTCCGACCCGACCCTCTGCCTTGCTCTGCCCCTCTGTCTCTCTGTCCGACCCGACCCTCTGCCTTGCTCTGCACCTCTGTCTCTCTGTCCGACCCGACCCTCTGCCTTGCTCTGCCCCTCTGTCTCTCTGTCCGACCCGACCCTCTGACTTGCTCTGCCCCTCTGTCTTTCTGTCCAACCCGACCCTCTGCCTTGCTCTGCCCTTCTGAGTCTGTAGGGGGTTTCATTCCATTCCTCCCAACTCATATCCTTCACTCCTACTAGCCCTCTCTCCTCTTGGCTCCCCTACCCCTCCATTTTTTCTCCCCTCCCACTCCCTCTTGGCTCTCCCCACCCTCCGTTAGTCTCCTCCTTTGCGGTTCTGTCACCTCCAGCCACCACCCCCGATGCCTCCTTCACCGGGACTTCGCTCTGTCGCTCAGTCCGTCCAAATAACCCTTCTCTCCTTTCCTTCTCTCTCTCCTTCTGTAAGACTTCCATTTTCATCTTTCCTTCTCTCTTCCCCCCTTTCATATAAACTCACTACTCCTTCGTAGACACATCCGTTTCTCTCTCCCTCTCTCTCTCTCTCTCTCTAGCACATGGGTTGTGTTAGTTATAGGAGGCTGTTCCATCTGGGTAGCACGCACGCACGCACACACACACACACACACACACACACACGCGCACACACACACGCAGTCCAAGCCACAGTCCCCTTTCTTTCATTATCCATAGCTCTATAAACACTACCGGCGCCTGGTGGGGACACGCATAGACACAGACATTCATACCCTCAGACGTGTACAGTCATACATATTCACACGCGCTTGTGTACACCCGACCACACACATACTCTATGCACACACACACGCACTTATAATGTTCCAAACCTCAGCCATTATTAAGCTATAGCCAATCCCGGAGCAGATATCAACGAGGCCGCGCGCGCGCACAAGGCTTCTGCTCTGAAGAGAAAACTGAACACTTGGAGAAAAGGCATCCCTCTTTCTATATTTCTCATGTGCCAGTCCTTTGTCTCTATCTCTCTGTCTCTCTGTCTGTCTGTCTGTCTTCCTCACTGACCCCATCGCATAATGGGGTGAGTGCTTTCTCTTTCTTTCTCCCTTGAGCACATCTCCCGCTCCTATGTAATCCATTATGTCAAGAATGAAGAGTGAAACTAACCAGGGGCGTTGTTACACTATACACCAGGTGTAGACAACTCTGCTCCTAGAGGGCTGAAACACTTCTGTTGTCACCCTCTGCTAATTGCGAGCTAGTTGAGACCTGAGACCACAACAGGACACTGAAATTAACTAGTAGGTGGAAACACAAAACAGGAATGTTACAGCCCTACAGGACAAAAGTTGCCTAGATCTGCATACAGCCCATTCAACCATTTAGTCTGTGGAGCGTCAGCAGAATGTTTCATTTCTATTTTCAGTGTTGTACTGCACTCTAGTGGACATGCTAAGAAGTGCATGTGACATACCCAGCCAGTCCTCAAACCTCTCCTCTACCCCTTGCTGTCCCATGTATTTCACCTGATTGAAATCATAATTTATCCCTATAGTAGTGAAAAGAGACATTCTACGAATTCATTCATCAATCAACTGTAGCCACATGCTGGAGACAGCAGCTTGGTCAGCTAGACCAGTGGCCAACCCTTTTCAGTTACTGCATCCCACAAAAGGTTTTCCTATGGAGTACCCCTGAAGTAACCCCTCGTACCCCTGAAGTCATGAGTGTTTTCAAGAACCCCCTGTGGAGAGGTCAAGTACCCCCAAGGGCCCTAGTAGCCCGGGTTGGGAACCACTGAGCTAGACCACCCTAGGCCACATATACTCTACATCATATGTTTGACTGCTATACTTATGTATACAGATATAGTTAATAAGACGTCATAATAGAGAGAAACTAACAGAATGTTGCTTTAAAAGGGGCCTTGTGAAGAATCCTGCTTTTAAACGATACAGGCCTCCTCAACATCTGTGTACAAACTCTTCAGTATGTGTGGTACATATGTCTGTACCAGTCAAAAGTTTGGTAAATACTTTCCACATTACAGAATAATAGTGAAGACATCAAATCTATGAAATAACAGTGGCAACCAAAAAAAGAGTTAACCAGATCAGAACACATTTCATATTGTATTTCACATTTCAAAGTAACCAACCTTTGCTTTGATGACAGCTTTCCACACACTTTGCGTTTTCACCCAACTTCAACTGTAATGCATTTAACTGTTAACAGGAATGCATTTCAATTAACAGGTTTCTTGTTATAAGTAAATTAGTGGAATTTCGGTTACACCAATCTTACTGTGGATGTACAGAATATCATTGTCTGTACAATAGTAGTCCATATTATGTCAAGAACAGCACAAATAAGCAGAGAAACAACAGCCCATCCTTACTTTAAAACACGAAGGTCACTCAATCCAGAAAGTTACAACAATTTTTTATGTTTCTTCAAGAGAAATCACAAAAACCTGGGTTCCTCCTGGTGCAGGACCATGTCCGGCCTCAAGCGGCCACAGTGTAGGCAGTTTGTGAATGACGAAGGCATTGATGCCATTGACTGGCCTTCACGTTCCCCAGACCTGAATCCAATTGAGACTCTCTGGGACGTTATGTATTGGTGCATCCTACACCGCCTGGAAGATCCCTCAGACTGTCCAGGAGCTCAGTGATGCACTGATCTAGGTCTGGGAGGAGATCCCTCAGGACACCATCCGCCGTCTCATCAGGAGCATGCCCAGATTTTGTTGGGAGTGCATACCGCCATACACACTACTGAGTCACATTATGAGTTTCCATGATGAAATACACTCAAGTTGGAACAGCCTGTGATTTCAATTGTTTACTTTGATTTTCAGAGCGGGTTTGAATCCAGCCCTCAATCAGTTGATGATTTTAGTTTCCATTGACCGTTGGTACGTCATATAATTCTCAACGATTTAAACGAAGTACAGAAAAGATTTGGATCTTTATTATATTTCCTTCATTGAGACCCGATGTGTGACCTAAGGCTGTTGAACCTGACTAAAAAAGTATGACACAGTTGCTATGCACATGGTCCCCTTTATGTTCTAACCTTTAGTACTGACATCATACGCACATCCTGGAATCTATACACCCTTAACTCATACGCTGCTGCTACTATTTATTATTCACCCAGTTGCCTAGTAACATGACCCACATTTAGACCTGTAAATAAACCCCCTCAACTACCTCGTAACCCCTAACATCAACTTGGCTCCAGTTCCCCCTGGATTATTAGTTACAGCATTAGTCATTACATTAGTTGTTATTCTATTTTAAAATTGCGTAAATATTAATTGTTCCAGTTTTCATATGTTCAGTATAGTTTTTTTTACTCAGACTTTTTGTTAAACTGTTGAATGTGAAGCATACGAAAAATACGTTTGTCACCCTGATTTGATATGTAAGCACCGCCCCTCCTCCGCAGCTATATGTCTAATAGGAGGGTTGTATCCACACCATTCGCTTGGATACAGCCCTTCTCTTATTAGACATAGACCCTAAACCCCTCTGGGTTTCTTGTTGAGGGACAGATCAACAGCGTAAGGGATAAGAACCAGTTACCTTTAGTGTACTAACACCCTTGACCACTAGGCTACTCCGCCACGGCTATATAACTACTTTAAACTGGACACTAATGTAATTAGAAAAGTTAAAAGCATTTTTTATGTACCCATGGTTACAGTCCCACACCTTTCAGCCAATCAGCATTGAGGACCCCAAACTACCAGGTTTATTGTGACAGTCTCAGGATACTTCCCAAGTTGAGTCAGATGATCAGTGTAGAACAAGATGAGGTGGGTGACAGCGGAAAATCCTAAACAGAGACAACCAAGGACAAATCTATTGAAGCAATCACACAACCAATCACTCGTTCATGGCATCAGATATACAGGGTCAGGGGTGGGGAGGAGGAAAGGGAAGTGTGTGTGTAACAAAAATTCTGGTCCCTTTCTCTTCCTTTTTTTTATACACACACACACACACACACACACACACACACACACATTCAGGAAATCTACAAGCCCAACTACTGAACTCTGACCAAAGCAAAGCAGAAGGCATGTGAGGCTTATTAGAGAATATTTCTGTTCTGTGTCTATTCTGGCAGGACGGGGTCAGAAAGAGTGCAGAAAGAGAGGTGGTGGCCGAAAGAGGACTGGAATGAGGGAAAGAGAAGGGCAGAGAAGGAGAGGTGAAACAGGGACAAAGAGGACTGGGATGAGGGAAAGAGAAGGGCAGAGAAGGAGAGGTGAAACAGGGACAAAGAGGACTGGGATGAGGGAAAGAGAAGGGCAGAGAAGGAGAGGTGAAACAGAGACAAAGAGGACTGGGATGAGGGAAAGAGAAGGGCAGAGAAGGAGAGGTGAAACAGGGACAAAGAGGATGGTTCTAAGGACGGATGAGGGAAAGGGATGAGGTAAGCACGCAATCTCTATCACTGCCTCAGAGTACAGCTGCACCATTCTGGACAGGATTTCAAATGTTGCTTGTTGCTCCCCAATAATGCCCATGGGTCCTGAAGAAAGCATGCAGATTGGCTTAGCACCGTTCGAGCTAACATGTCAGAAAGGTCTTCTTGTGTTGTCAAGCTATAGGAACTTCTTGTGGCTGGTTGGGTGTCAACAAGCTCCTCAGTGGTTTGCTACGGAATGCTCTCTATTACAAGAACGTATCCTCTCGTCACATCGGAAGACACATCTACATTTTCAACTCTCATAAAAGATTCCCGTAATGAGGCCCGGGAATTTCATCTAATATCCTCATAATCTATGGTCAGATGCACCAACCACAAGGCCACTGGCATTATAACAAACATTATAAAGATAAAAACATATAAACACAGATTATTGGAAAGTGACAGTCAAAAAGAGCAATAGGGAAGAAAAACCAAACGTATTTTATTCTAGAAAAGCAATCTTAAATTAAACTACATTTAAATGTTGCGAAATTTCTCAGGAACACTTCAATGGAATTAGCTCATTCTCTTTATCTCCTCTTTAGTTTTAGATATTAGATATTAGATATTTTGTCATCTTAGCGAACATCATACATTTCCACAGAAGTGGCTGTCCATACAGAATTGGTCAGGCAGTCAGCAGCAATTTTGTGTGTGTGCGTGTGTGTGTGTGTGTGTGTGCGCACGCGCACACATATGTAAAAGAAAGAGCACATACCCATTCATGCACATTAGACTCTAGTACAGAGGTGTCAAGCCTGTTCCATGGAGGGCCGAGTGTCTGCAAGTTTTTGCTCTCACCTTATGCTTGATTTGTTAAGGAGGTCACTAATTAGTTAAGATCTTCATTCACCTGGTTCTATATGTCTCAGTTGGGCACCAATTGAAAGGATCAATCTAAAACCAGCATACACTCGTCCCTGTGTGGAACCAGTTTGACACCCCTGCTCTAGTGGATTATTGAGTCAAGGAAAAGAACATGTTGAATCAATGCTATGTACATTTACAGATGATCTATTACTACCAATTTAACACAGGACGACTATTTGTTTTTATTCTGTACCTTTGTTCCCTGTTTCTATCGATCTCCTTCTAATACAGAGCAAGCTGGTCAACAATGTATGACTGGGTTATTACAGTGTCTTCACCCACTCACACACACACACACACTGACTCCCACATTAGAGGGGGCGCTGAGTGATGCCCTTTAATGCTCTAAAGACACCATTGTGCTATGGCAGGCCCTTCAGTATTACCATTCCACTTCAGGTCAACATCAAAATTCGACGTTTGTCAGGGTTTGTGAAAAATGAAAACCGGCAATACTCAGCACTAACTCGTAGCAACAAGTAGCAACACAACAGTTCAAGACAGTCTGGGACTTTTATAAAGTGATAAAGGAAACCTCTTCAGGGCCCGGTTTCCCAATTTCGTGGCAATTTAAAGATGCATTTTTTACAACGGACTCCCACCTGTTTCGTGAGTCTGTCGTAAGTGCCACGTTACGACCGGTTGGAATGGAATTAGGCCATTTTGCGGGTATAGAATATAATTAGGCATGCATACGTTTTGAAATATAACCTATTAATTACATTTCGATATAGACTGGTAAATAAACAGAAGCACATTATATCACTGGCGATGTATTCTACTACTATACATGCATCATTAGATAAATGCAAAACTCAAAGGAGTATTGAAATGTCGGATGGACAAAAAAATTATCCAATCAATGGGGTGGTCTTCAGCCAATCAAAAGCCAAGCTCTGGAAATTGATCACGTGACATCGAATTATCAGTTCCTCCTGTAGCTATATAGACAATGTTACTGAAGTCATAGCAATAAACACATGATTGGTTAACTGGGAATATAACTCACTGTGGGAGAAATCCATTCTAACGGTCAGGAATACAAATGGAAGGCAAAAGAAAACAAGCATTCAGAGCTGAATATACAGCAGTGGAAAAAATGAAGAAACCCCTGCTAAATGATCAGTTTCTCTGGTTTTACTATTCATATGTATGTGTTTGAGTATAATGAACATTGTTGTTTTATTCTATAAACTATTGACAACAATACTCCCAAATTCCAAATAGAAATATTGTCATTAAAAGTATTTATTTGTAGAAAATAACAACTGGTCAAAATAACCAAAACAATTACCATTGTTTTAAGACCTCAAATAATGCAAAGAAAATGTTCATATACATTTTTCAACAACAAAACACTAATGTTTTGACCAAATCAATATTTGGTGGAATAACCCTGATTTTTAATAACAGCTTTCATGCGTCGTGGCCACCAGTCTCACATTTATTGTTGGGTGACTTTATGCAACTCCTGGCACAGAAATTCAAGTAGCTCGGCTTTGTTCGATGGCTTGTGACCATCCATCTTCCTCTTGATCAAATTCCAGAGGTTTTTAAAGGGGTTCAGGTCTGGAGATTGGGCTGGCAATGACAGGGTCTTGATCTGGTGGTCCTCCATCCACACCTTGGTTGACCTGGCTGTGTGGCATGGAGCATTGTCCTGCTGGGAAAACTATTCTCATAGTTGGGAAACATTGTCAGAGCAGAAGGAAGTAGGTGTTCTTCTAAGATAACCTTGTTCTTGGCTTGATTCATGCATTCTTCACAAAGACAAATCTGCATGATTCCAGCCGTGTTGAAGCATCCGTAGAACATCTTCCACCAAATTTCACATTGGGTGCAAGACACTGTGGCTTGTAGGCTTCTCCAGGTCTCCGTCTAACCATTATATGACCAGGTGTTGGACAAAGCAGAACATTTGACTTTTCACAGAAGATGACCTTACTCCATTCCTCTACGGTCCAGTCCTTATGGTCTTGCAAACTTCATCCTGGCTCTTTGCTTCTCATTGATGAAGCGCTTTTTTTCTAGCTTTGCCCAACTTCAGTCCTGCCCCTAGGAGCCTGTTTCAAACCATCCTTGCCATGCACTTCACCCCAGCTGCTGTTTTACATTCTTTTTGTAGGTCACTTGCTGTCATCCTAAGGTTGTTGAGTGACATTTGAATGAGTTGACGTCATCTCGGTCAGATGACAGTTGTTTTCGCTCTCTGCCAGTCAGTAGCTTTGTTGTTCCCAATGTATTTTGCTTGACCTTGTTCTTATGAACTGCCATCTTTTAAATTTTCAGGATGGAAGGAAGCTGACCGTCACTGTATCCCTCCCAATAAAGCTGGAATTAGTCACTCAAAGCTTTTTTTTCAACTCTTTTGTGGTGCTGAATAGTAATTTTTTATTCAAATAACCTTTGAGGTACTGCTTGCACTGTTTTAGCCATCCAGCTGGTCCTATTGCAAGAGGATAGTGATGACCACAGCAGTGGTTTTTATACTTTTCCTCATTAAATTAGATTTGTTCAGGTAATCACCTAATCAGAAATCACCTAACCATCATTCACATGGAATTTAACAGACACTGTAATGGAATGGCTGCCATACATGTAGACATGCTGATTTAACAGAAATTAGGAGTGGTCTCGTATTTTTTTCCAGAGCTGTATCAGTGTTCTTCTTGACGAGATTGAGGCACCAGCACAGATCCATCAAAGACAGTTCCAGTAAAATGAGGGGTTTCAGACTCATGAGTGATTAATTTTGGAAAATACATCTAAATTATTTCTTGTTTTACCTGCGTTTTTCTTTTTCATCAGTTGATCAATTGCACTCAATTATATTTACACTCACTCACGCACTTAATAGATAATTTGTCTAAATAAACTGGTCTAAATCAAAACTGTTTTGATACTTTTTATTTGTTCTATTGCCTTAATATTAAGCATGTCGTTGGGAGGCGCTATTTCACAAAAACATTAAAGTCCTTGTTACGATGGATTAATGAGTTGCCCGGAGCACTCGTTAATTAACGAACAATGTCAACATGTTACGTGCCACCTAAGTAACTATGCTTTCTGGAAACCCACTGACGAACGCTGATATCGCGGCACTTACGTGCATCTTACGTTCATCTTAGTGCTTTGGGAAACCGGCCCCAAGCTGTTTGTGAATTATGTGGTTTATATGTTGCATAATATAAGTTGAATGTCTGTCAAACTCTCAGGATTGAAAGCTAGAGGTTTCGATGACATAGGTCACAACATTGTTGCAAAAACGTGATAATGCGAGCAACCGTTTTGTTCACCTCAAGAGGAAATATGCGCGAGTATTAGGATAGTTATTGAAAGTGTTCAGACACTAGAGTCATAATCGTGAAGTAGTTTCGATGTCAAAGAATAAAACACATACTAGCTAAGTCCATAACCAGAAGCTGAAGGCCGGGTGTTTTGTAAAATAACTTTGTTACAACTGCTGATGTAACAAGGGATTTATAAAAAACATTTGATTGATTGATTGGCTATGGATGGAAAAAAATACTTACAAAAAATCTTATTTAAAGAACAAAACTTTGGCTTATATTGATCTATGCACTAGCGATTACTTGATTACAGGATCTCATCAGATTTCAAATTAGCCAACTTGCTAACAGCAATTTGTATGTAACGTGTTTCGTAGTGTAAGAACTGTAGAATTGGAATGATTTTTTTAATTTAAAAATAATTAATACGATTTTGAAAAAATAAAAGGTGTGCATTGTTCCTCGCCCTCCCCTGTTCAAGAATGTATATTTTTTTGTCATTTACAGTCATGGCCTATCTACATTTATATCATGAAAATTTATTTATTTCGAGGAATACAATATTGTCATGTTCTTTGAGGTAAACAACACCATTGTCTTAGTTTGTTGTTTTTTGGAGTTTGCTATGCAGCTTTGCGATAAGGGTACAGAAATGTGTACGATGTTAATAACACTAATTCCTGACTGAGACAGAGCTGAATAATGGACTATTTTAAAAAAATTACCATGAGCCTGAAGGACCAACCCAGGGTAAGGGGTCTGTTACTGAAATATGATTTTTTGACAAACTATCTGTTAAGTCCTAAACATCTTTAAGGTTGGCGGTTTAGTCACTGACTGACTCCAAGGGTAGTGTTTTTAATCCCTTTTCCAGAAAGTACGTGGTGCCAATTTTTCTAAATGTAAATTTATTTTGCCATTTGCAAACCTTAACAAAAAACTAAAAAAATGCATTTAATCCTTCCAGTATACTTTTATAAATATATATTTTCTGTAATTTTATGGTTTATTGATAGTTGTTACTGAAAGAACAGTGGGCCGGATTTGAACAAATGCTGCAGCAGCTTAAACCACAGGACCACCCTTAAATTTAATCGTCCGGAATGAATACAAACCTTAACCCTAACATTACCAAAAGGACCACCCTTAAACTTAACCAGTCGGAATTAATACCAACCTTAACCCAAACATAACCAAAAGGACCACCCTTAAACTTAACAAGTCGGAATTAATACCAACGTTAACCCAAACATTACCAAAAGGACCAACCTTAAACTTAACCAGTCGGAATTAATACCAACCTTAACCCCAACATAACCAAAAGGACCACCCTTAAACTTAAGCAGTTGGAATTAATAACTAACCTTAACCCAAACATAACCAGAAGGACCACACTTTGAGTTTTTTGGGGTTTCACAGAGTTAAAGCAATAGTACAGTGTCATCAGATGTTCATCTCAAATGTACAAACGTCAGATAATAGGATGAATTCATGATACCTTGTAGCTTCCTCTCCTCTCATTCTCCCCCTTTTGTTCTCATACTCAACCCCAGTAACTAGCGGCAATAGATATTTTTCCTCCATTGCCCTGTTCTGCCCCCAACACCCACGCACACACTCGACTGTCACCACTATACAATCTACAGACAAAAAGAGAGATACAGAAAGATACAGAGAGAGAAAGAAAAAAAAGACGACAGAGGAGGCTGGTGAGAGAAAGCGTTAGTTTGAGAGAAAAGGAACGAGACAGGGAACATTTCAAATAGGAAAAACAAGGAACCACATGGACCCAGCATTCACATCTACTCATGAATCAAACAGACCCAACATTCACATCTACTCATGAATCAAACAGCCCCAGCGTCCACAATGAAGAACAACAATGAACCACATGAACCCAGCGTCCACAACTACACATGAATCAAACAGACCCAACATTCACATCTACTAATGAATCAAACAGACCCAGCGTCCACAATGAGGAAAAACGCAGAACCACATGAACCCAGGGTCCACATCTACACATGAATCAAACAGACCCAACATTCACATCTACTCATGAATCAAACAGACCCAGCGTCCACAATGAAGAACAACAAGGAACCACATGAACCCAGCGTCCACATCTACACATGAATCAAACAGACCCAACATTCACATCTACTCATGAATCAAACAGACCCAGCATCCACAATGAGGAAAAATGCAAAACCACATAGACCCAGGATCCACATTTTCAGGTTTCCTGCATTTATTCCATGCGTTTCATTTTTTGCTTCATGTGTGTTTGATGTGTTTTTAGCTAGCATGTTCTTCTTAGTGCAATCCTCTCTTAGTTTAGTAGTTTGGTTAGTATGTGTATTTTACTTATGTCACATGACCGGGGAGTTCAATACAAAAGAGAGTAAAAAAAATAGAAAAAGTGAGGAAAAGAGAGAGACAGAAACAAAATTGGAAAACATCTGCTGTGCATTACAAGCCCATAGGGGGATGCCTCTGACACTCGCCTCACTCTGGGTCCTTTACACACACACACACACACACACACACACACACACACACACACACACACAGCCACTTGGAAGTCCGGACCTCATTTCCTGAGTGTGGGGCAGTTAGCGTCGCAACTCTCTAACCAGTCTCACTCTCTCGGTCTCCCATCCACCTTTTCTATTCAAATGTTTTTATTCCATCATAAGATTTTATTCCTTCATCTACCTCACATCCATGATCTGCTCTTAACACTACAACATCTTGTCAAATTGTCTATTAGACACAGACAACTACAGAAAATAAAAAACGGGCCCTTACAGAGTACAGCTATTGGACTACCTTATCTTAGCAGAAGACATGCCAATATTTGCAATGTCTTCCGACATTCCTTCTCACCTGCCGCTTCCGTAACGTCACTACCCTTCCCTGGCGTCACTACGCTTCCCTGGCGTCACTACGCTTCCCTGGCGTCACTACGCTTCCCTGGCGTCACTACGCTTCCCTGGCGTCACTACGCTTCACTGGCGTCACTACGCTTCCCTGGCGTCACTACGCTTCCCTGTCGTCACAACAGTTCCCTGGCGTCACAACGCTTCCCTGGCGTCACAACGCTTCCCTGGCGTCACAACGCTTCCCTGGCGTCACTACGCTTCCCTGGCGTCACTACGCTTCACTGGCGTCACTACGCTTCCCTGGCGTCACAACGCTTCCCTGGCGTCACTACGCTTCCGTAGCGTCACTACGCTTCCCTAGCGTCACTACGCTTCCCTAGCTTCACACACGAGAGTGCTTGTATTTGCGCTGTTTGTGTCAAGGTTGGAAACTAGATGATGGGATTAAGGCCCTTTTCCCAGCTAACCGGTGCGGGCACACACAATCATTTCAGGCACCCAACACACTCATTGCGACAGCAAGCAACAGGTACACCAGGATCGCTCACCGGTAGTCATCTGGACCAGAGAGAAATCAAACAAACATACAAAGGAACCTGTGTCATCTTCAGACATTGGACCCACTTCAGAGTAGCAACTGCTTGCCAAATCTGGTAACACTTCACAACAGAAATGAATCTCTCCATTATTTCTCAGTCTCACTCAGTGGTTTTTCTCTCTCTGTCATCCCGCCCTCTTCTCTCTCTACCCCCACAACCTCTCCTGAAAAACAACTCCAAAACTTCTATCCATTCAACAAGTTTACCGTAGGCGTTGAGCCTTCGGGGGGGGCACGGCACTCTTCTAACGAAGAGAGGAGTCTGGAGGTGTTGTTATTTTCTATTGTGTGCGTGGTGCTGCATGATTCCCAAGGATTGAATGTTTTACATCTTTCAGTGTCCAACTATTAAAAGGGTTTAAAAAACGAATAAATGCATTTTTTTCTCTCTACCTTGTGGATTTCCCTCTCTCCCTACCCCCCAACCTCCCTGCCTGCCCACCTTCCTCGTTCGCTTCTTCCAAGACAATCTTCAAAATCTACATTTGATGTATTTGACGAGTTCACAGCGAGTTCAGGAGGGATGAACAAGCTTTTCAAAAGCTTCCAATTATATTAAAGACACAAAATTAGATCACAGATAGATACAAATGCACACAGACTCTCGCACTACCTTATATACTCCATCTCGTCAGATAACAAAGAGCATCCTTCAACATCTCACAGCCCTTTTTTGCACACTGGCTCTGAGTGACCTGATATTGGGATCCACTTTATTACACTGACAACATAATGTGAGCAAGGGTACAATGAGTGTCCTCCTGTCTTCAGGCTAAATGGGATGGACTGAAAAGACACAGATTTTGTGAAGCCTCTATTGTCTCCGATGAAGAGGGTATGGAAACACATTTAAAATGTTATGCCGGCCTTGATAAATAATGAAGTTACAAAAGACAAATATTGGTTTATCAATGAGAAGCATTCGTTTTCATCTCAGATGTGGGAGACGATGCTGAGCGTTCAACTATTGTCTGGTTGTCTGGTTGTTTTTCCCCCAAATGTGTTGGATTAGATCTTAGTCCAAATTGATCTGCTCATTCCATTTAAATTGTGTCCATACACATTCTGGCAGCATTCTTCAAAACAGGGGACTGGTTTTAAAATGGTACAAGAGAAACTAGAATGAAATCCCATTTGGTACATAGTACCAGGGTTGGACTCGACAAGAATTGCGCTTGTATTACACAGACCGGTCTCTATTTTGTTCCCAGAAATGTGCCAACAACTAACTGTTCAAGCTACAAAATATTAAAACCCAGTTGCCGAAAGCTCAGACTCTCAGGAGGATGTCTACTAAGAAAAATTGAAAACCAGGCAGTTCATTTTACTCTAGTTAATTTTAAAATATCAATGATAATGTTATCGTCTAAGAACATTATTACATAATCTTTCTTGATACATTTCAAAGCTACATCCTTCCTACAAATTAGTCAAAGGAAGTTTTCTATTATTGCAGCAATTAAGAATGTGATCATTAGTTGAAAACATCAGGTTTTTAACATAGTGAGGTCTTGAAAATCTCCAGGCACCCCTGGTTTGGAGACAATTTCCTGACAACGGAATGACAAACACAAACAGCACAAACCATCATTCTGTTACCAAACACTACGTCTCCACTGTTCTTCAGGTGAAAGGGTTCTGAAAAAACATTGGTTAAAGTTGTTACAAGTAGCCACTGTGTATAGAAATGAACAAAATGAAAAACACTGGTCCCACTTTTACTAAATTTCAGTGAAACAGTCTGCCAAGCAAAGCTATGCAAAATGAAAGAAAAATTCGGAACAGTTTTCTTCAATTCATCACATACGTATTTGCTCTCACATGATAGTAGTGATTGCATTCCTGTTTTTGACAGGGTTCACATGACAGACGCTGCGCCAAAGCCATGTTGTGCCATCAACAAGCGGTTTTCTCACATGTATACTCAAGCACGAACACGCACCACACCCACCGCACACACACGCACACACACACACACACACACACACACACACACACACACACACACACACACACACACACACACGGTTACCTCTACTAAAGAAAGGCATGGTGAACGATGTGTCAGAGACCTCCTCCTCCTCCACCACCTCCCTCCTCCGTCCTGGAGACCTCCTCCTCCTCCACCACATCGCTCCTCTCCTCCTTCGCTCTAATCAAGTTCTTTCTCCATTCGCACTTCTCGCTCTGTAAATCAATCTCTCCCTCTGTTCTTTTCTCCCTTCCCTTTTTAACTGTTTGTCCAATCTGCACTCCTATTCCATTCCTCCTTTTCTTAACCTGATCTCTCTCTTCCCCGTCTTGTGTTGCAAAAAGTCCTCCTTCCCTTCCGCGTCCTAGGAGCTCCGGCAAAGCTTCGTAAACCCTAGGTGTTTCTGCGTATGCACCTTTCACGTGTTCGTCTGCGTGGGTTCCACGTCCTTAAAATGTGTGTGTGTGTGTGTGATGTGTGTGCGCGCATGGGCCCCCTCCCTTCTTCTAATCATCATCATCCCCATCATCCTCACATCCCTCCAGGCTGCAGTGGATTCTGCTGTGTCAGCCCTCTTGACTCACACGCACAAACACACCCCACTCTAGACTACCCAGGGCTCACAATCACACATGCACACACACGCACACACACACACACACACAACATATATACACTGAAAACCCAGGTCCACACACCCAAAAATACTATAATTGTACATTCCCATGTTTAACTATAACATATCCACTTCCTAACTGAAATATCGGAACACCTGCAGCAAAAATCCATGAAATCAACTGAAGACAAAATGCCATCAATCCCATACTACTGTCCATTTATAAATGAGTCCCAATATGTTCAAAACAAAGTCGTATGGCATGAACAGAATAACTGCAAACAAGCGCTAATATTTGTTTCCACATCCTTTGAAAACTGCAGTAATACGTTTGGGAACCTGTAAGCATGTTGAACTTCTCTACTGGCAACGTAGCCCACTCTTCAGCTGTAGGCCATTCCAGTTCTCCAATGTTTTCCGGCTGCCTTCGCCTCAAACTGAAGACTTCATTTTTTACGGGATAAAGCGTTAAACTCATTGCAGGCCATGTTAGAACAGTCCAGTGCGTTTTACACGTTTGGGGTAGTTGTCTTTAAAGAAGACCCACCAACTTAGAACGTGACTCAAAATCACGTTCAAGGGCCCCTAGTACTGTGGTAACAAAAAAACAACAGCATCAAACGCTGCCACTGGTAAAATGGGACTAAGCACACAATCCTGGAAACTGAGCTTGCCCCGGGAAACTCTGCAATTCCCTTACAGAAAGAAAGTGAAGCAGGCAACAGTTAGAAAGTGTCATTTGGCTGCTTTCTGCCCCCTCTCCCATACTTTCATTTTCAACTGCACATGCTGTAGGCGGAAAACAAAGTCTTTATCAAACATCTAGTTTGATACCAGAAATATATCTAGGACCCACTGTTCTGTTTTTAGTTAGGCTAAAAAACCCGAATGTAAAGGGTAAAAAGAACACTGAGGACTGGATGTAGAGCTTGGATTAATGCCAAAGGATAGGAGACGTACACACACAAGCACTGACTTTACAAATACATTTCATGGAACATCTTGTAGCTGTCCTCCTTTAACCACCAAGAGATGAATACAAACGGCTGTCAACTTTGTTGAGGGCTAAACTGTGAACACACACAAACAGACACAGAGGCACAGTCTGAAGAGCGCACAACCATATTGCCATTATCTACACTCTTTCCCAAGCCCATTAATTCTGCTTACACACACACGTTGCTTACACACTGACACACATGCAGCACACTCCATGTTTACTAACAACACTCCTGCATTTCAGGACCACGTGCCTGGCTTAGGTTTGGCAGGGGAGAACACGCACGCACACACGCACACGCACACACACACACACCTCATCTGTGTGCCAGGATGCATGTGGCGGGTGGCAGAACTATTTGTTCTGTTATGGTGTCCTAACACATAGCCAGACCCCTACAGAGACACGCACAAACACTCACAGCCCCTACTGCACTCAACCTTGCCTCTCCTGCCAACACATATTTTTGGTTTTCCCACAGTGCCGTGCGGCAAGGGGGGGTGCTTGTGGCTCCCCCCCACTCTCAGGCTTGGGCCACAACCCAATACACTGAAATAGCATTTCCCACAGCTTTCTTTTCCCTTGAACTGTCATATCACATGATCTCTGCATTTTTAGCAGAAAACTATTAGACATTATAAAATTTGGAAAACCCCAACAGCGACACAGAAAACAATTTGTGTCCATTTTCTGTCTTTCTCTCCCTATCTCTCACTCTTCCTCTCTCCATCCATCTGGAAGTTATCTGTCCACCATTAAGACGCCACCTGCACTAGGCCATTTTGTGGATCTTGACATTGTGCCGTTGTCCAATTAGAATGGTCAGTTTCCCAGAAAATAGCAGCGGTCTAACCCAGTACAGCTGCATTATGGCAGCCAGGCGTTCAGATCCTGGTTGCAGTTTGGAGTTGGAATGGTGGATATCAGACATGGCTGCATCCTCTAGTCAGACTCTAGCAACTCCTCATGGTAGGTTGGGTGCCTGAGTGCTCAATCAAGGTTTTTGCCTGGGAATCCGTTAACCTTGGTTCAGTCATAGTTAAACCCCTTTGAGTTAGGAGGAGTCCCTGGTGTATTTATCATCACAGCAGGGGTCCTTGGCTCAAAACCACTCTGAATCTGGTGACTAGGTATAAGTGCCTTGCTCATGAGTACAACGACTGATTGTTTCTTTACCTTGTTGGCTCAGGGATTAAAACCAGCACAAATTGGGTTACTTACTCAACTTTAACCAATAGGCAATTTACCGCCTATCTGACTAGAGGATGGATACAGCTCACTGCCTCACAACCTTCTGAAGTGGAGAAGGAGGAGCACAACGAGGAGTGAGAGGACAACAACTATGTTGAGAAGAGAAGGAAGCTGAGTTCGGAAGTGCCTTCCACCAACAGGCAATCCCACAATTCACCATAAATCTCTACTGCCGTTCTATGCATCTCCATGGAAACAAGTTCAAGGAGGCTGGAGGAGAGGCAGCGAGGACAAGCTATTGGTTTGCTTCTGGAGTCAGACTGAACTTGCATGTCATCAATTCATTCCAGCGCACTGCCCTCTCAACCAAACTATCCCTGGCCCCGTTCTGGGTTGGACCACACCTGGACGCAAGGTGTGAGAGGCGACATCCAGTGGGAAATGGAATAGACCCACACATTCTAACATTTACATTACACTCTCGTTCATACACGCACTCGCACACGCACACGCACACGCACACGCACTCGCACTCGCTCACGCTCACGCTCACGCTCACGCTCACGCTCACTCGCACTCGCACTCGCACTCGCACTCGCACTCGCACTCGCACTCGCACACGCACACGCTCACGCTCACGCTCACGCTCACTCGCACTCGCACTCGCACTCGCACTCGCACACGCACACGCACTCGCACTCGCACACGCACACGCACACGCACACGCTCACGCACACGCACACGCACACGCACACGCACACGCACACACACACACACACACACACTCACACTCACACTCACACGCCGCTCTCTCACATACTCTCTCACACACATACAAACAGAAAGAGAGAGAGAGAGATAAAGAAAGATACACACAGATAAAACAGAGAGAGACAAAAATACATCAAAACAAATATAAAGAAAGTTGCGGGGATCTGTTGGCTTTCTCACCATGGCAACACAGTGGGCCAGTGTCTTTATGTGACGCAGAGTCAGTGATATCTGAGCTTTCATCTTCTGTTATGGTGACTGCCCTCCCCCACCCTCAATAAAAAAACACCACTTCCATCAGTTAAATTAAGTTTTTCTGAAATATCTGAATAATTCTGACTTTCAAGAGCTGGGAAGAGCTAAACTGATTGTGTAAAATGTCATAAGTTGACACTGTGCATCAAGGTCTTCGATCCGTTCCATCTTATGATGATAACCGGAGCCCAGACATGACAGATCTAAAAGACACAATGAGCAGGAAGGGAAGGAAGGAAGAAAAGACAAGAAACAAGAAATAGGCGGCGAAAGAAAGCGAGAGAGATCGAGGAAGAGAGTGAAGGAGATATGAAGAGAAAAATAGAGGTAAAGAGAAAGACAGGGATATGGAGAAGAGGAGATTATATAACAATCGGCCACATGGGTCTTATTTTCTGTACACTGGAATGTTGGGACTGTTACATGTTAACAAGTAAAGACTGTATCTGTCTCGGCCCCTATCTCCTTTTCCATTTCTCTTCCTCTCTGCAAGACCCAACGGAAGTGAGGCTCCTCCTATTTTCTTTCTATCTCTTTTCTGACTCCGCCTGTAATCGGACTCGGCTGCAACTACATGAAATGTTCTTATCATACTAAACACTGCTCTGCAACAAAAATGCAGTGAACCTCAGATACTGTAGCAGCATAGTAGGTTCTTATGAACTCTAACACACTACCGGGTTGACTCCCAATTTGATTTTGGAACACACAATTTGGAAAAGACCCTTCCTCAAAAAAGGCAGTAAATGTCACTAAATTAAATCCTGAAATCAGTTATCAACTTGGTATTTAAAGACTACAACATTCTTGAAAGTCGACCACCTACAAAGCATTCTATTTTTACAAAAATGCCTACTATTTAGAATATGTTTCTTGCTTTTTAGCCCATGTGCCTTTCCAATTTTGTGAATTCCAATTTGTGAATATGGCCCTGCTTCAATACAGCAAGTTTCATCAGACACGCTACAGTCGATGTGGAGATACGGGCCATTCAGAGCAAATCTTATGCCTTTCTGGTACTTCTCACGCTGTTCTCTCAAACAGGAAGTATACACCGGAGTCCTTATATACACTACAGCCATCCACCTTGAGTCCCCTTGAGCTCACAGACACCAAAGCCACGACAAGAACTTGCTTGTGTGCAAAGAGGCAAGGCAACCATATCCAACTACTAATCCCACAAACCCGGACGGCACAAGCCAACTGCGTTGCCCTCCACGGGAACCCTTCGCTGACCGGCAAGCAGGATTCAAACCCTGGTCTCGTAATGACGTAGCTAAGTGCGAGGCAGTGGAGGCACGGTTATTCTTACACGTCCTCTCTCTCTTTCTCAGCATGTATAAAGGTGAATTGCTCTCTCTGTCTCTCTAAATCTACTCCACTCTCTGGATAGGAATCTGAACTCTGAGGATAGTATAAACAGAGATGGCTTAGCACTGGTATAAGCAGTAACACACACACAGAGTGTGCTAGCACCAGAGTGAACTAGTTATCTGAGACAGCTGGAAGACCTGCAGAGGAGAGAAAAGGGCGGAGACGAGCAGACAGGAGAGTGGGGAGAGGAGAGGGGGTGAACAAACTGCAGTCCTCATGATTCTCCTTTTGCACCGAAGAGTTGTACAGCAGTTAAGATACTTGGACGGAAATCTTCTTTGGCCCTGAGAGAGACATGAGCATGAAGCCAACAGCATCGCTCAACAGGCCTTGTGAAACCCCCAGTGCTGTTCTGCACATGTAGCCTACGTCATTCCACTAACACACACTGGGACATACAGTTCCTATAGTGTCTACATCGCCCAGAACATTTTCACATTTAGTTGCGGCGGTGCCTCAGAGTTTGTCACAATTGCTTAGTTTTATCCCCACTTATCTACATAACGTATGCCTAACTTTCCACAGTAACACATTTTTATTCTGAAACAAAATTATGTATAAACCCTGCAATGTCATAATTAGATACGTTTCCACCATGAAGATGAGAAACACACCTATAATATGATACTGCTATGAGATTCAAACCCGGCTCACCCACGTTGAAGGCTGTGTCGTTAACCACTACACCACAGGGCTGTACATTTGATGGGTGTCAGTACAGCCTCTTGTGTCTACTCTGAACAAATCCTCTTTAGCCACCAGTTGTTTCAACAGCTAATTGGCCATTAGTGAATGATATTGATACAGTTAAACTGATGAATGTTTCTTACTAAGTTTACCTCCAGCACAAATACCATCTCTGAACTGTATGGCGTTTGCCACTGGCCTTTTTAATAGCTTATTAGCCAGTAATAGGCTTTACCAGTATCTACTAACTTACTGGAATAGTCAAAATATTTTAGCAATTGCAAGTGAGACTGAAGAAAACGTTTCCATGCCATAAACAGTCGCAATATAACCATATACAGTTTTAGTTAAGGCTTACTATAACGTAACTACTGTATGTTGTAGCCAGCAAATGTGTTTGTCTATCCTGACCCAAAACGCATGCACGGAAGCATACCTCGGAAATCCACCTGAAACAGTCGCAATATAAGCCTAAACTGTTTTATTTCAGGCTGACTATATTGTAGAAACTGGAGGTTTTTACCAGTGAAGTTTTCATCTATACAGAATAATTCATAGTGTGTACTTCACTTTGCCTGTGAGGCGGTACGAACGCGGGACCTATAGTTTACAGGTTCGTTTCTCCAACCACTACGCTATTTGACAAGGAGTACTCAGACAGTCAGTCAGTCAGTCACTCACACAGTAAGAGACATTCGCTCTTCTTGGCCCGCTCCGCTCATTTGGTCTGGCAAAAAAAAGTAAATGCTCAGTAAGGTTAAGATTGGAATAAGTGTTAAGGTATGGGATAGGTTGAGGTTTAAAGTTAAGGTTAGTGTTAGCAGTGAATATTTTTATAGACTGCCTGTAGGTAAATGAGTCTATTAAGTATCTACAGACAGACTCCCCAACTGAAGCAGACTGAAGGGTGGGGCTGATCTAGATCTCAGTGATGACACACAAGGAGCAACGGATATTCAAAGAGGTCTTTATTCCTTTCCCCTCACCTGCATCTTTCCAAAACGTTGTCCATTAGTCTTTCTGAAAGATATTTGGTGCTCATGGTTGGGTTTGTTTTGTAAATTCTCTATCACACAAACTGAACATGAAGTGGATTATTTTATTGTGAATTCATGGAACTCACAACAATTTAACACAGATGGAGGCAAATTGACTTGTGAGATTTGGAAGGTGGAGGGTGGAGTTATAGCAGTGGGAGGGATTTGAACCATTGCCGCTAGCTGAACAATTAAAACCTGGAAGGGTTAAATTAAGGGTTCATTAACCAAAAGGGCTTCGGTTCCTACAGCAGATCATTTGTGTTTTTCTCTTTCATTTATTTAAACATTCTTCCTTTGTTTATAGAGATTAGATTCCCTTCAAGACATTTTGTCCCTTTAAATCGAAGACCTTCCAAAACAAGTTTACTATGAACTGTTGTGGACACACCCTTAGCCATTAATCTGATGGTGAATCAGCACTGAAATAAAACCAGATTCTTCAGAAATTCACACCACCCTACCTCCCCCTCCTCACCCCCTCTCTCCCCCTCATCACCCCATCCTCTCCCGAGTTATTAAACATCCTTTCAAACTGCATGTCTTCTCCCTCCGGGGAACTGCTGACCTTACAGTGAAAGAGGTCTAATTCCATTAGATCCTGAGTCATTCTGAGCATCCCAAATGACACCCTAATCCCTACTCCCTACATGGTGTCCTACATTCGACCAGGCGTGATAGGGCTCTAGCCTAAACTAGTGCACCGTGTAGGGAATAGGGCGCATATCTACAGTAGTTGCGTAAACCTGCTTCTCTCTCTGTTGTATTCTCAGGAAACATCTTCTGATGGGCAGAGATGGAAGTACACACAAGGACACACGCACAGCCAGCCAAAGAGCCAAAGCGTCTTTAGGGAACCATGAAGATAGGATGTCACTCCCAGAACTGACAACTTGTTGCACAAGCGCTGCTTCATACAGTTTGAGGAATCACTTTCTCTCTCTTTTACTGAACTTTGGGGAGGAAGATGATTGTGACTAACAAAAAACACACATTCCCACAAGTCAGAAGAGAACAGCTTCTTATAAAACGGAAACAGACACACCAAGGCCCAACTCTGGCACTGGACCGCTTCGCCAAACCCTTGCAACGACTGTGTCTTGGCATGGTCCACAGCTGGACTGTCACCGGGGCGACGAACCCAGGCAAAAAGTGCAGTGAAAGGGAAAAATAACTTGAATTGAAAAATGTGAAGTTATGTAGCTAGAAAGTGAAGGCCAGGCTCACAGCCAAGGCAGGAAGTTGTTAATTGCATTTTGTTCTTCTGTGTTTTCACCTGAACTTATCTTCCCCTCCAGATCTCCTTTTTCCTATTCCCAACACTCCTCTCTCCCTCTCTCATTCCCTCCCTCTCTTATTTCTCTCTCAACCTAACTGAACATAATTCTCTCTCTAACCCAAACTCGCTCTCGCTCTCTCTTTCTAACCCCTCCTAATCACAGCTCCCTGGAATTCTCGTTCTCCTCTCCCGTTCTCTGTCCCAACCATAATCAGCCATCTCTCTTAAAGAATCAGAAATGGGCCTCCTCCAGGGCATTGCGGCATGAGTTTGAATCCGGCCTGTGGCTCTTTGAACAGGAACTCTCTCTTACCTGTCCAATAAAGTTACATTTAAAATGACGTATCACAACAAGCAGCGAATCAGAAGAGATCCTGCGAAAACTGTCCAGCAAAAACATTTGGAAAGCAACCTTGTTTACCGCCCCACACACAGAGGGGACAGAGAGCACAGAGGACAGTGTCAGAGGATGGTGGGTCGCCATGCTAACTGGCTGTCAAAATTATCTGAGAGATAATTGCTGCTCAAGGTTTCTGATCCAAACTGAGCGGAGAATTGTAGGAACAAGAGTGGAGAGGCACAGAAGAAGAGGAAAGTGGAGACGGGCAATGAGGATGGAAAGAGAAGATAAGGAAATCATTGGTCAAGTTGGGATAGGCTTTAGCTCTCAGTGGAGAGTAGGACTCAAACTTCCTCTGATTTGTTATTAACCCAGCTAGGAGAGATAGAAGACAGAGAAATACAGAAAGAGAGACTATATAGAGATAGAAAGCATGAGAGGATAGGAGGGAAAGAGGAAAAAATTTATATATTGAGAAGACATCCTGTAAATCCCTAACCAGCTCTGCTCTACGCACTTTACTACATCGTTGCACATTTGCTTGAATGAGCTATTGGAAGGTTAATTAGCCTTTGCACTCCTGATTATTTTTACACCCACAGCATTAAAGGACAATTGTCCAAAAGGCAGAGGCGCACGTGAACACACAAAGGGTAGGCCAAGGGTGGAGGACAAGAGGTCCATTTGGGATACGGATATCAAGAGGTCAGAGATTTTCACAGGAAGTACAAGTCTATCCGTTTGCACTATTGCCCTTGGTGACTGACTGATGACACCCAGTAATGATGGAGGTCAATACAAGACGAAGAGGTCAAAGAGCAACAGAGCAGGGAACAACTAAGAAAAGGAAAAGGAAACTGCTAAAAGGAAAGTGTAACTCATCTTTGGTTTACTTTCCAGCCCAGAAACAATGTGATCACTCTTTCTAGTACACTTCTTTTGCATGTTCCTCTGTCTTTCCCCTCTTGTTCATTCCTTCTCCTTCAGTTCTTTTTCACTACCACCTTTCTATTTGTTCCCTTTTCTTTTTCTGACTCTACTGAATCTCTCCATTCTCTCTCTACACATACAGTAGTAACCCAAATAAAAGTGTGTATGCGCTTGAATGTAAAAGATAGACAAAACAGTAGAACTCACTATTATGTTAACCTCTAGTTATACATTTGGGTAGAGCAACAACTAATTTGGGCTGACTCCCGTTCTGACATTGCGCAAAATGTTTTTAAAGTCAAAAACGTCAAATTTCAGAAGCCAAAGAATAGCCTGTTTTAAACGTGGCTACTTAATTTGGTATTGAAATTTGATAAAAACACAATTGCATGTGAGGTCAAAGCTTCAGTATTCACTCCATATCTCCATCGTTAAAAGATGGGTGAAGCCAAGCATGTGCAACTGGCGGCCCGCGAGCTGTATGTGTCGACCACCCCCACAAACATGATGAATCCCGGGAGAGATGTGCAGAGCGGGAAAACGGCACATTGTTCAATATATTCAAATTGCACAGATATACGTGAACTACCATCAGAACTAGTTTATTTTTAATGTATTTGTTAATCTGCAGCCCCCTGATGTCAGTCCAAGTTAATCTGCGGCCCACTGATGACCAGTACATAAATTATCTGGCCTCCACCACCATCCAGCTTGCCCAACCCTGGCTTAAGCTAATTTAGCTAGGGGCTCACCGCTGGTAGAACATCCACAGCAAAGTTCATACTGAGTGCATGTGTAGGCTGTTTTTACTGGTGGGTGAAAAAAAGTGTATGAAAGTGAAAGCTACAGGGTTCTTGTCACAGGTTGTCCCTGTCACCCTGTCTGGGCAAACAAAGGTTTAGTGACATGTAGCTTAATTTCAACATATGTCACATTGGCTACTTCCAGTCAAGGGTGCTTTTTTGAAACTTTTGCACAGCTTGGCTGCCATAACAACGGACATAACAACTTAGTGAGTCATTCATGTGTTGCAACTGAGTTGCCATAGCACTCCTGTGCTATGCTAGCCCCACACCAGCATCACATCAACACAGCAGCCTGTTATGACTGCAATTGCAACTGCTGTTCCACTATCCATCCCAAGGATGCTGAATCTTCAGTGTCTTTCTCAAAGAAAGGCATGCATTTATTTCCCATGTGACATTTTCATTGGAGTTGTGTCATTAGGTGTTACAACATGACCACTGACTGTAATTCATGAATAAATGTTGAAATCCATTTGAAGAGCTAATGGATTTATGTTTTTCTCATAGTAGCTGGGCCTTGTGTCTTATTAGAAGGTAGAGTAGGGGTCAGCATTTCATCTCACGTTGGTTTAGTAGAGTTTATAAACCAAGAGGGCAAAGAATCACAGTCTATGAACTTTAGAAATAACTGCTGACACTTAAATATGAAGTAAATGGCATCTTATTGGATGTGTGTTATGACTCCATAGGAGATCTCAATATCTTGGGTGAAATTTAATTTCGACATTCATAGTTATGCATCGGGCATAGCTCTCTAGTGGATTGGATTTAAACTTGCCAGGTGGCACCGTGACAACATTATGGCATTGGCACGTGCAGTGTTTCCAATGGCAGCGCCGTCATGTTTAGAATGTAGCCTACCGTCCATATCACCGCTAAGATGGGGGTTAAAAACAAGTCAACACACAGGGGTATAGTTAATTTGCGCAAAAGGCAATAAAAGCTGCCTAACAGCAAGGCACATAAGCAATGCACAATTGCTTATTACAGGGTCTTGACATTGTCTATCCCAGCAAACCCTAGATTCAAGTTACCTCAAACAGTACAGTAAGTAACAATTTGAGTCTCTCCCTCTTAACGTTGACCTTCAAGAGTTGTAGACCCACTCCTACAGGTCAAATACAATAATATTTTCTTACTCTTTGGCGGTGGCTTGCTGGCGAGCGCGGTGACGTGCCGTTGTAAACTAATCACTTTGCCCTCGAGCGTTCCCGACCGGTGACAAATAGACACGAGCTCGCCCTCCAGCTCTTCCAAGATGCTGACGGACTGCCGGGATAAATCCGAGAGCTGTCGGAGCACCGAGCACAGTGTGAACCCGCAAACGTCCACTAAGTCCCCGAAAATCGCACTTTGCCTCTTCGTGTCATTTTTACAGACATCCTTGGGAACTATTGTGCGCTTGCAGAATGGCATTTTCCCTCCAAACTAGCAAACGATTTATAAATCCTCTTTTACTAGTTAAAGAAATGTATAATCCATGCGCAAAGTCTGTTCCCGTTGTTCTTGAAGAACATCGCTCTACCGTGCGCTTATTCTTTGCATTACTATTAACTGTCCACCGCGAGGTGCTCTCCTCCGCGCAACAGTAGGCTTCGCTGGTCTTCCCAAACCGAAACCTGCTGCAGATAGGAGTAGGAATTCAGCATCATGCCTCAAACCCTCTGTTCTGACCAGCGGACAGTAAGACGTCATCCAGATCTCGCACATGACAGAGAAACTCGCAGGAACTTAAGATTGAGGACATACGAAATTTCACTGATTGAATAGCCTAAATAGGATAAGCGACTTTTTAACTCATAAAAATTAAGAAGTAGCCCAAACTACATAGGCAAATTGTTGCTTGTAGCACATAGGACATTTTTACTGTAGGCAGCATGTGCACGTTTTGCGATGTCATGCCTTTTTTGCTCTCCAATGGTATCATATTTTATAGATATGCCTCTCTATGCTATGCGATGTAGCACACAAATCTGGTCCCTGGGCACGGGCGGGCTCTGGGGGCCCCTCTTCGTTCAAGATTAAAACATTTTTCGAGAACCCCTTTACCTGTTAGGGCCCTCAGAAAAAAGTACCCCTTTTCCCTGTCCGATACCACTGATGCTATAATATCAATTGTATTATATGTTTGAAGAAACCAGAAAGAATGACCGAATGTTTACTCATCACCATCAGCTCTTGTCACTTGTCACATTTCTGCACAAGCGCACATGGATGCGCAGTCAAAGATGCAGACAAAAATTCATGACAAATGAATTTGGACACACACACAAACACACACACACACACACACACACACATTCTCTCCGTCTTTTTCTGGGACGGAATAATAAGCATGCTAGGGGAGAAGGGAGTTATCACAGCTGTATTTGGACAAACAGAGAATTCCATCCAATTTCCAACTTCAGCAACTCTCAGAGCACCTCTCGCTCTGCCCCGTCCTAGCATCGCTCCCAGACAACCTCCCCCTTTTTTTCGGCACTCCGACACTCAAGTCAACACCCTTACTCCTCTCCATTTTGCCTGTGGACGCACCCTAGAAGCACATCTGGTCCCCCTCAACCCCCGCCCCAGCCATATAGACACCCCACCCAGCCCCGGATTTGGCCCACCTAGATGTTTTTGTTCATGCGCTCTGTCTGTGTCTGAGAAAGCAGGAGTTGGGGGAGAAAGCTAGGGGGACTCAATGGTAAAGGATAATTGTATTTTCAACTGCATGGCCTTGATTGGCACCAAGGAAACCATCAATTGCTAAGCGATAAACAGAGATAGGAAGTGTAGTTCTCATAAGAAACTAAGCAACGTCACAAAGCAGCATTTCGTAGTGTACACTGACCATCCTAAAGGAGGTTTACACGAGAGTTCCAAACATAGTGACGAGCATTAACAAACATACAGTCCTGTCGGCCCATCACATGAGGCAAAAAATGATTGAAAACATATGTTCCCAACCCCGCCCCTCGTCGTCTCCGTTCTTTGCTTCACTCCCTCCCTTCTTTAATGACTGTGTCCATTGTTTCTTGGCCTGCATATCCAACTTTCCCGCTCTAACGTAATGAATTCAAACACTCCTCCAGAATCTCTCCGTTCCCCCCGCTGAACCGACGTCCCTGATTTTCTCGTATCTTGGCCTTTTGGATACGTCCTCTATCTTTGGACCACACAGTAAATGTTTTTGAAACAGGTTGAAATAAAACTGGAACTTTCTCCGTCCAAGACACGCTTCGAGAAGGTACAGAATTACGTTCTATGAAAGGGGATATCTTACCGCATGCAGAGTAGCGGTTAGCCGTTACAGTATCAACTGAAAAGTTGCTCAATCGAATCTCTGTTTGCCATCTCTAAACCCCGTCCTTCTGTCATACAGCAAAACAATTAACACGAATGGATCTGCTGACACCAATAAGGCCTATGCCACCCCCCAAATCTGGAGTGGTTGGGTTGAAAGAGAAGTAGGGCCTACATTGTTGGTCAGATTAAAACGATTTAAACAACGCAATCCAACTAGCATCTCTGCAATATGCTTCCACCCTTCCAGAAACTCTCCATCTCCCTTGTATTATTCATCTGCCTTTCTTTCGCCCTCCCACTCATTTTCCTCGTTCAAAGTATTTATTTGCTTTACTTTTTGTGCATGTTTTTTTTTCTTTTTTGCCCATTTATTCCCAGCCATATGCTCTGCCAAATGTACCGGTCTTAAGCAGACCTGGGTTCAAATATCATTTGAAACCGATTCAAATGTTAGACTGACTGGCCGAGCTCAATGGACGAATAGAATACTCCCAAAACGGAAAAACCTGCACACCTGGCACGTTAGATGAATTGCGCCAAGCTTGAGAAACGTTTCAAATATTATTTGAACTCAGGTCTGGTCTAAAGCCAACGGAGTCCCTGGTGCAGCCTATTTCTTTTCTGTTCACATCAAAGTTAATGGCTTGCTTTCTGCATATTCGATAACGCAGCCAGAACCAGAACCGTGCAGGATCCTGGCCAAGCTAACAACGTTGAGACGGTAAGAGTCTATAGCCTGCATCTCTAGAGATGTGTATCACTTAAAGCCTACCATTTATAAAGCATGCAAGTCACAGGAAAACAATGTTTAGAATGAACAATAATTTAAAAGCTTGAATAATTCATTAAATAAAATATTTACCATTATTTTACCAGGTAACTTGAATGAGATCACGTTAGACAAAATTGCATATTTCACCTTGTTGGCTGAGGGATTTCATCTTATTTTTGGTTATGGGTGAGGCACTCTGACCTCTAGGCTACCCTACCACACCCAGAAAAGATGTCCTCTTAAATTAACTCCACAATCCCCAACCCAACCAAGGACATTGCTACAACCATGTCAGTGTCTTCTGTTTGTTGTGCCGTCATGCAATCCATGTCCCCCTTCCCCACCCCACACACACACACGGTGGTGCAAGGTTGGAACGAGTCAGCAGGCCATGTACTGTGGGAGAAACAGGACAGCACACACGCACGCACACACACACACGCACGCACGCACACACACACACACTTCTGTAGGGTGAGTATGCATTGCAGGCCAAGTACAGTGGGAGGAACAGGCTGTCTCTCAGCGGTCCCCATATGGCCAACTGGAGGCGTCAGAAACAAGGGATGAAGAGAGGTTGTGACCAACCACCAGAACCAGGATGGGTGGAGAGGAATCAAATAGGGTGGCAAGTAACCTGAACAGGTAAGGAAGAGGGAAGGATGCTGAGATGAAGTTAGTTTGGAAGGTTAATAGATAAACCCATGAAGGGGAACCCAGGACTTACTCATAAAATAGGTTTGGATCATTATGAAGCAGTTATTTTCCAAGTGTTTTCTGAAAGCAGCAATTGAACAGTTAACAGGAAAGCAACTAGAGATAGTTCCTGGTCCATCCTGTGCAGAGCCTTAGAGGAATCACTATGTTGTTCCAATTCAGAAAAATAATTGGATTATGTCCCCTGATGACTAGGTTGAAGCCATGTATCAGGAAGCCTTTAATGCCTGTCCATGCTGGAAAATTAGTACAGTTGTCTTCTATACCATCTCTATGGCGAACTCATTTAGCTATTTTGGTTGTAGTTAGTGCTGAGATCAATACATTTCTCCACCTCCTAATCTGACAAATTTATAGCTGCATGGGTTTGTTCTCAACCTACCATTTCAGCACTATTCTTAGGTATTCCTACATTCTGGCAAAAACTAAATAAATACTCCCAAGGCTTGTTTTTCCTGCCAGGGAGAGGCAAAACAATTTAGAGCAGTTTACACTCTCAGACTTATTGTATTAGTCGTAACATGTTCACCAAGAAATGCCATACTGCATTTTAGGAGTAAAATGAAAGACTTTGGCCTTTAGGCTACTCCCATCGTAATTCAAATTAAATGCTTATGAACACCTTTTATCAGTTGTCACAAAATGCTGGTGTACCTTGTCTGAAACCCAAAGAGCTAGTAACACGATATTGATGCACAGTGGCTAGGAAGTCCTGTCAAGGTCTGAATCTAGGATTTATAACACATACATCCAAACAGACATTTCAGTACTTTAACTCAGGTTCTATAAAGGGGGAATGCAATCAATGGGACTTATGGGGGACAGCCACAAACCGGCAGGCATTCCTCCACAAACCAGCGGTCATCTGCAGCTTGGGGATTGAGAAATCCTCAATTAATCTAAACTTACAATTTTTTTTTTTAATTTATGTTTACTTAAAGACATTGAACAAAAGATTCAAGACTGTTTTTGTTGTAAATAACATTGGTTTAATTTCAAAGCCAGGATGCCTAGACCTACATCAGGACTTAGCTGCTGCCAGCCTTGGCAGCAATTCTCTTGTCTCTCTCCTCAGCGATGGTGAGGCGGATACCCTTTCCACGGGGCAGGGACACCCACGGCTTGTTGCCCTGGGGATTAGGGGGAAGAGGAGACACGTGAGTGAAAGTGAACAGTGAGTTGTTGATATTGGCCAAAAGATGCATGTGGAATGCATTTTGTGCATAATCTATGAATATAAACACTATCAAATCTCAGTTAGCTTTGGAATTTCAAAGTTGAAAGCAAATAATTTGGCATAGGGCAAATACAATTGACAAGTTAAAGGAAAAACCTGAATGAGTGGAGAAACATGAATGCAGATGTTTCCATACAGGTATACTGTATGATACAATGAAGCAATTAACATCCTGTGACATTAAAAGGCTTATCAGGCCCAGTTGAGCTAGATTTTGAATTGAAATACCTCAAGGAAAGTCACTGATGAGTGCCAGGATGTGTTCCCCCACCCACAGGGCACAAGGGGCACAGAATGGTTTGAGGAGTATGACCATGTTAAGCTATGGCTTTCAGTCACCAGAAGGGAGAATTTGGACCAACATGATACACAGCCACAACATCAAAACACCAAATGAGGGAATATCTTTTGGAAGAAGGGTGTTCTATCCCTCAAGAGTTCCAGAGACTTGTAGAATCTATGCCAAGACATTGAAGCTGTTCTGGTGGCTCAGGGCCCAAGACCTTAGTGAGACACTTTGTTGAGGTTGAATTTCTTATGTTCATACATGACTACACCCTTTTCTGGGACCTGTTTTGGCGTGACAACATTTTAACTAGTGGCCAAAAATCACAATGTCTTTTAGAAATTCTGTTTAAGCAGTTTCACAGTTAAAAGGGCAAAATTATGATTTAAGATCTTCCCCCCATCCTGACTGTTACATCCAACTGAATGTAAGATTGGTTTCTTGCACTTACACTGAAACACTGACAAATAAATGACCAAAATGATCTAGACTTCATTGGTTAACTGCTGTGGTCTTTTTATCATTAGCAAAGGGCAGACAGCACTATGAATACCTAGCTCAATATAGAAATAAGAATCGATGAGAGTAGGAACCAACTGCAGTCAGTTAAGGTGTCCTAAACAGATATGTCAATCTGGGTCCAACACCAGGAGGGAGAAAAGACCAAGGCAGCAAGCGGAGTAAACTAGAGATGGACAACAGGCGCTGAACAGAGTTCCCACCACAGTGGAAAACAAAGCAGCCGGTGCAATAATACTGAACATAGTAATACAGGGTAACCTGCCGTTGATCACCGGCTTAGCCATATGAACAACATGTACAGCGTTCATGTTTCTGCCCCCCATGGAGGATGAAGTTGTACTACATGGATGTCTTCATGAAAACTAGCACAGGAAGGATCCTGACAACAGCTCTGACAGGACAAGTTTGTTTGCAGTTAAAACAATGAGAATTAAAAGGTTTGCTTTAAGAGTTAAAACCCATGGGATTTGTAAGCAGCGGTATACACTTACTGTTCCTCAACTACTTCAAGTCAAATGCTGTGTTCATAGTCAGTGTGCCAGTGATTGAGGATAGAACCAGCAGACAATAACACACACTGGTACCGAAGACATAGCACCGGCTTTGATCTACCTCCGAATAATCACACATTGAGTACTGAGCAACAACACGTGTGTCAAGATGGAGGGGGCAAAATGGTCTGTTGACGTGCTGGACAGCAAATCTGTCCTCCCCCGCTCACCTTGCCAATGATGAAGATGTTTCCAAGCCTGGTGGCGAAGAGGTTTCCAGCAGTGTCCTTGACGTGCACCACGTCGAACGAGCCAGGATGCCTCTCCCTGTTGGTGATGATACCGATACGCCCCAAGTTGGCACCGCCAGTCACCATGCACAGGTTACCTGAAGAGACCAGACAGCAGGGTTAGGGCCACGCTTTAAAAAGGGCCACCCCATTCGATATGTCAAGGACAAAAAAGGTAAACGTCAATGACTGTCAATTTTGGCTTGAACATTCTAGATTGTTCAAATGGGTTTGTAGTAATACTCTGAGATCTGTTTGGAAAGGGGTCGTACAATCACTTCAACACTGTTCTAAATAAAATACTACAACAGTTTAGTAGTACTAAGGGTCTGAGTCCAAGAATTCCCATAATCTTCCTACAAACATTCAAACATCGAGTTGTCTTTTGCAGCGTAACAGTGTCGGAGTCCAAGAATTCCTGTCAGCTGTTGGTTTTGGGCAAACAGGGATGGTAAGAAAACAGTTAATGTTTGCAGGGGGTACGACAGAGCAGCACTGAACAAGCAGCACTACATATCCTGCTTTTCTAATGGCCATATAACACCAGTAAATTCTTTAATGGCCATGTGTGGTAGACAGTAGTGGTCTGAGAACTTAAAGGTCTCTGATTGAAATGCCCAAGCAGATACTTTAAGTACCTTATGCAAGGCACAAAACCATCATTGCTCAGGCTGCTCTGCTTATTAGTCAGCCACTAAACAAATTGAGCACCACAATTAAACATATTGTCTAAGTATTGTAATTGATCAAACACCACAACACCTGTGTCAAACTTGATGTGTTCCGTGATCTTGCCGGTGGCAAGGTCGATGCGGACTGTGTCGTTGACCTTGATGAGGGGGTCGGGGTAGCGGATGGTGCGGGCGTCATGGGTCACCAGGTGGGGGACTCCCTTGGTGCCAACAAGGAGTTTCTTCACCTTGCAGAGCTTGTACTAGAGTGAGGTTAAAAAAATAAGACAAAATCAGGAGACCAGACTGGGTAACAAAGCCCTGTGCAGCATGTATCGAAAGTTGACATCGTTTCAGTTTTGGTTTGCAAACACTAATCATCTGGGGCTGTTTTTACAATACATTTTCCTCCACTAGGAGGACCAATAAACAGCAGTAAATGTTCCTAGGTAAGAGTTTGTTAAAACTCAGTCACAAAACAGCGAAGACCAACCTTTACTAAGGAAGAAGTCATAGGCTAATAGAAGGGGCAGGGTTGACCCCGTTGCTATGGACGATGTGTTCCATGAACAAGCCAACTTACTATGCCCACAGCTGATAAGGGAGGGGTCTCTGTCAGTGAAGTAATCATAACAATACTCTAGACGAATGTATCAAGTTGGCAAAGAAAGACATTAAAATAAAAATGTAGGGTGTCACTGATTAAACATGAAACAAACAATGATGTGACTAGTCAAGAGATGTTTTGTTATATATCTGGCAGCTTGTAAAGAAACATGCATTAATCTTTTGATGGTGCAATAATTTGTGCAATTGTGTGTCCCACCACCACCAACACAAGGTGGTCCAGCTATGGCCATGAAGGCGGCTTTGTCTTTGTAGTTAGCAAATGAGGAAACCCAATGATTTCTCAGACGATATGGGGTCCGGTGAGGGCATTTATTGTTTGAGGCAATATTCAAATGACTGATGAGTGAGAAATACATAGCTTGTCTGTGCTGCGTCGCCGCTTTTTCCCTGTGGTCAAGTAGTGTAGAGTGGTCAGAACCTTGATCTCCGGCATTATTGGGGTTTTTCTGTTTGTTGGTGAAGTGACAGCATCCCTGAGTATCTCTACTAGGACCATAACACCCGATAACCTTGTTAAAAGCTCAGTACCATTAAAACGTCGACAAGTTTAAAAGGTGGATTGCCAACAGCAGTCCTTTTAGGATTGTTTGTGATTTGGTCTTAGTGACTTGAGTCCTCTGGACTTTTAACTTTCCCCAGATATAGGAGCTGGTTTCAGTGCTAAAACACTTGGCTAAATATTCTGACCAAAAATGTAAACCTAAAGTTTGGATTGACATGCTCACTTAACTATTAACCCTAAAAATCTGAAAGTTAAGAGTTATTTTCAGCCTTAAAATGTTTTGTGAATCCAGTCCCAGGTCCACAGCTTTGATCTTCCATCTGGTTTCACCACTAAAAATTAAACAAGTTGCAGCAAAATCCATTGTTGTCATTGGCTGAATTATTAGCCCATAATCACAATCACAGAGCCTCCCCCTATATTGTAGACAAAGCATGAGCTGTGCTAATGGTTTAAATAATTACATTTTGAACATAATTTGTCCATATTTCACAAACATGAAACACTGAACAAATTGGGCAATTGTTTTTGTGATGGATGATTTTCTATTTGACCAATGCTAGCCTAATAAAACTTCTCTATTCATTCAATCATGTGTATCTGAACTGAGCTAATCTGTTCAACCCCTTGAATGTAAAACCTACAGTTTTGGTCCATTGTTTTTGGTGCACAAAAGTTGACTGAAGACATAACTCAAAGCTAAACTTTTCTACTCAAGTGATGTCAACAAAGCTAAAGGTAGACAACCAATGTATGTGATTTCGGCAACGAATGAAACACCAAGATTCCTCTCCCACGCCCCTTGTACCTTTCTTTGCTAACAAAACAAGACCGCGACATTTTCCATAATGATGAAAATAAAGCCAGAGACCAGATAATATTCACGACAATGGGCCAGCTAGTGGGACAGTTTTAATTCATGAATTTGGACAATGCCAAGAATGCCAATTACAGCCTGGAAAATAGCGGAATAATGGACGGTTTAACAAAAGTGACTAAGTGCATTCCAGGCTTACTTTGGGCAAGTGAATTCTTCTTTGTCCAAAAATCTAATTTAAGTAATACTAAGTTACATTAAGCTTTAGCTCATTTTTAGCTGGAGCTCAGAACTTCTTAGAGGTATTGGTGAGTATTTTTCAGCTATTTGCTCAAAACCAAAAATTGTCTTCATTGCTCCATCGATACAGAACCGTAACTTATGAAAGCAGATCCATGTCATAACCCAAGTATCCAGGCCTTCTCCTTCCTACATAAATCAAATGCATTCATTTTTTATTATTGCTGCATTAAATAGATGCAAAACAATAATAAACAATGTTGTATCATCATACAACATTGTTTATATTAACAAAAGGTACTCCACAGAGGAATGTACGTATATGAACTAAAAACTAATTTGAAATACAATTAGTGCAGCATCCAGGCCGGTGCCCTCACTGAGGACAACATATGAGGATGTTTTTTGGTAAAACCCAATTGGTTACTACATCAGCCTCACTGAGATTTTTTCCCCCAGCAAGCTCTGAAAATACAAATGAATAGCATGAAGCAAGAATTCAGACTGGTTGTCAATTGACAGGGTGGGAGTCATAATCAAGGTTAGCTCTAAAAACTGATATATTATTTAGCTTTGTCGTCCCTCTTGGCCATCAGGTTGCATACCAGGCATACTTGGAAAATACATTTTAATATGAACATTTTAACCAATTGGACAACCATTCTTAGCCTACTAAACTGTGATCCATGGGACAGGACAACACTGTGCCTGTACTGCTTGGACCAAAAGGCACAGGATTGTGAGGTCAATAACTTAACAGCTTTGCCATACCTGAGCTTCCTCAGCAGTGATGCGGTGAACAGTAAAACGGCCCTTGACATCGTAGATCAGACGGAAATGCTCTCCGGTTTTCTCAATGCTGATCACATCTACAAACAGAAATCCAAATTAATTATCACATCCAAAACACAAGGTAAACAACATGCCCATCAAGCAACAGTCAGGCCCAAAGCAAACCTGTACTCACTATCCACTTTATTAGATACACCTGACCATAACACATACAGTGAATCATGTGGCAGAAACTTGATACATAGGGCTCGCACAGATTATGAAGAGGTGTAGTTGTTCAGCCAAACATTAGAATGGGGAATAAAGCCAAGTAACTGACAGTGGCATGCATTATGGTTGGTGCTAGATGTGGTGGTGATAGAATCTCAAATAGTCAATTTTCCCACATTAGCAGCTTGTTTACAGGGAATAGTATGATAAAACCCATTATGCAGCATTTGTGGGCAATAACATGTTAATGAAACGTAAGAACGGCCACAATCGCTCAAGCACACAAATAACCACCTTAGGAAAGTGCAGAAGGGCAACACTGAAAATACAAGGTAATAAAATTAAAAGCAGGAGGCAATTTTTTTAACCTTGCACAGCCGCCTGATCCTGCAAGCATACATTGCCATCAGTCTGGTTGGACTGTGATTCAAACGGTTTAGGCATGGGGCATTGCCAATGGCCGCTGAGAAATGTTAATGCAATGGATCGACCTTCAACTAATCAAACCACGCACATGGCATAGTACCAAAGCACCATAATTTAGTAACCCAATGTTCCTTATTCTAGCAAACCTACCCCAGTTCAGATAACTAACGCTACAGGAGTATCAAAGCTGATATCTGTGTAGCAGTTCAATGTAAGCATGCAGCATCAGGCGGTTGTGTGAGGCTACCTGGTTGTTCCATAACTTCCATAGGGGATCTTTAGGACTACGTGAAATATGGTCAGTTTCATGCAGGCTTACACCACCTCAGTGTTTAAACTGCACAAAAACCTATAGAACTCAGTTTCTTTAACATTAGGCCAATACATTTAGAACAGTAAACTGAGGCAAACATTTAAGTTTCACTTTGTCCTGAAGAGATTTATACAGTTATCAAACACTGAGGTAGGGAAAGCCTAAACAGACCTTATTTGAAGTAAATCTAAATTTAATTATGGGATATGACAATGTGAAAACTATTTTCTAGTTTTGCCAGCAGGTTTGGTGGGGATTAAGATGGATCAACTACTCAGCTTACGTTGCAACTTGGACTACTCAGAATAAATTCAATACAAAGTGACAGTTCAGCTACCAGTAGTCAGATCAACAGTCAATAACACTTAGGGATTAAAGACTTTGGTAAGGACAGCCCATTGGATATCAGCTGGTTACACTACATCACAGTCTTCAAACCTCCCTCCAGGGACTACCAGACTTATCCCAACTTGGTTGTAGCTCAACTAGGAAAGGTCTGAGAACCACTGGACTAGACTCGTGACTGGGGCATAATCCAACGACAAATCCCATCTACTGTGCATTGGATGACTAACATGGCACTGCTGTTCTTCCATCAAAAGCAGTGGGTGAGGGAGCCTTGTCATGGAGAGGTGTTGCATGGTCTGTGCTTTCAAACTGTGATGCCTTGCCTGAGCAGGGAAATTAATCATCTATGTTGGCAGGTGAATAGGTGCGTAGGACTGATTGGGTGTGTACGAAGGTGCGTGCTCGCTGAGGAAGTGAGCGAACACACAGGGCAAATGTCAGCATGTGGGGCAGTGCGTAGGAGGTATAGGTAGAGCCAAAAACAGATTTAATTCCTAGAAGAGGGACCACAGAACTCTGCATTTGGTGTTGGGCACTACACACTCATCTTACCAGAAACTATGAACACTCAGTAGTAGCAAGGAGCCATTCCACAACTGATGAGGACATCCTAATTTGACCTCTGCACCTGCACACTGCTTAGCTGAGACCAAAAATGATCTCTGCACATCAGTGTGGAAAAGGCTACTAGCCAACACATGGCACACTTAAGGCAAGCACTCAACAATGCAAGTTTTAGCTGCTGTTTTTACAATCTAATTATTTATAGTAGCCAGATCAATCACTCAGTGCCTTACATAATGATGAGCACATCACAACAATCAAATTTTCCTCAGGACAAAGCAGAAATTTGAGGTTATTACATGGAAACATTTTGTCCTGTTCTATAACCCATTCAAACACTTAACCTGTCCCTGGTTTCAGAAAGAGCTCAGAACTTCTTAGAGGTATTGGTGAGATTATTTCAGCTCTGTGATCAAAACCAACGATTGTCTTCATTGCTCAGAGGAACCCATTAGATCAGGCCGTCACCACTCCCACTCCCCCACTCCATCAGTCCCCCATCAACTCACCCATGAAGCCAGTGGGGTAGGTGACATCGGTGCGAACCTTGCCGTCAATCTTGATGAACCTCTGCATGCAGATCTTCTTGACCTCATCTCCGGTCAGGGCGTACTTCAGACGGTTCCTGAGGAAGATGATGAGGGGCAGGCACTCCCTCAGCTTGTGGGGGCCGGTGGAGGGACGAGGAGCCTATAAGGGATGAGCAAATGAGGTTTGCACAACTAGGTCTGCAGGAAACCAATGGACATAAGTAGCAATAGCAGGAAAGAGTAGCGCAGGAAAGACTAGAGCAGGGGTGTCAAACCGGTTCCACGGAGGGCCGAGTGTCTCCAGTTTTATGGTTTTTCCTATAAATTGGTTCCCAGTTCAGACCTAAACAACTAGGTGAGGGTAGAAACTAACCAATGAGTGACCTAATTAATCAATCAAGTACAAGGTGAGAGCAAAAAAACTGCAAACACTCAGCCCTCCATGGAAGCAGTTGGACACCCCTGGACTAGAGAAACACCAGAATGGAACAGGGAGTAGGTCAATGTGGCGTTCATTTGGTCAAATAGCAAATTTCTACAAGTATACAGTGAAAAAACTAAATGGTAGATATCTGAACAATGCCAACAGAAAATGACATACCTGACTGACAATACTAACTTGGGAACAATACATCTCAAAATTACAAGGAAGCAAATATCAATAGTGAGCATGCCACAAATTAGGTAGGTTCAATATGTTCAACTGCCTAGATAAAGTGAGAACTACAACCCCAAGATGAAACGGTAACTACAAGACATCTACGTGTTAAATACCTTATGTACAGATAAAACATTTTGCTTAGAGTTTATACATTGCATGCACAAATAAAGTAACATGTGGATTTAACAAACAATATGGAGTCGGTTACTTACGAACACTCCGGTGAGCTTGTCAAGCATCCAATGCTTGGGCGCTGCAACGCGCTTTAGGTGCTTCTTCGGTCCTCGTGCCTAATCAACAAAAACACACAAGACCCAGTAAACTTCTGAAACAACCGTTACAGCAACAGCCCAAAGACAGACACGTCTGTTCGTTCTGAATGGCTAAGCCACCTCAACGGCTAAGAGGTTAGCAGACAAGTGTGCAATTTACTGTACACGAATTAGAGTACCGTCTGCGGCCTACTCGGTAAAAACAGAAAACTGTTTTGTTTCTTAATTCCCTCCTAAAGTTTGCGCACATTTGCCGATGCCTGGCATAAGCTACGGAAATATATTTTAAAAGTAAATGTCGAGGCAGCCGAAACATTTTATTAGAACGGCCAGCGTTGTTGCTAACTAGTTAGCCGGTGGCTAGGATGGTCAAAGGACTGAGTTTTTTCATAGTTTCATAGAGCTAATCATAACTAATTATATCAATACAGGGAATAACCAACACAAAAGGTATGTATTTACAGGCAATCGCCGTTATATGTGTAAACCTATACAAATAAAAAGCGATGTTTGATGATGATTCGGAACAGAATCGTAAGGAAATACGGCTCACCATGTTGGAGTCTGCGGGGAAAAGGACCTCCCACTTTCTGGCCTTAGAAATTAAGACCGAGGACGGTGCGCGACGAGGAACATACGGGATGGGATTTATATTGTCTGCTCTCTAGTGTTGAGGAGAATAACTGCAACTTGATATTAATTTAAATTTGAAATATGGAATATACTTCAAGGACCTTCACAAAGATAATACTTGTATTGTGTTGAACATTGTTCAAATACGTGATATGAATCTCAGTCTTATTGTATTCCTTGTTTTTCAATGATATTCTTAAATTGTCTAAAGCAACGCTCACGCAGTTTAACTTATTTCCAGAATATTGATTTTCATTGAATAACCCTTAATAAACTAATACATCATAGTATATATATGTTGCATATGTGTCTTTTTCCTTCGTGCCTTTTGCTATCTATGTCAGGAAATTCCTGCGCTCACAACCGCTCACAACAGAGCCCTTCTGTTTATGCCGCTCGAGATAATAAAGTCGTTATGAAGCTGGTGTGCTCCTCTTGCCAAATGTCATGTCACAAGTGACGTCGTTCTTGAAGCTTGCTTTCATATGCTATGAATTGTCTACTCATACTTACACAATGGCATGACATTACGCATGACCCGTAACTTATAGTGTGTTAACAGAAAGGCAGAAATACAATATCGTGTAATGTGGTTCGGGTTACACGCAGTTTCCTCACGGGAGATGAGTAGAGTGTTGTCTACATTCAATCGAAAATGTTCTAAAATCATGGCTACAAATATCCAGTTCACTTTCAATTGGCGTCGGTAACAAGTATCCTCCTTTAATTATAGGACTTGTAGCACTTAGTCACAACTAGATGGCGACATGTTATAATAAAAAATGTGAATTAACAAATGACATGAAAATGTTTCAATTTAAATCGATTTGGAGTAATAACAAATATAAGATTCAGTTTGGTATTATTTATTGTCCCCAAAATGCAGAGAAGTAACAAAAATACAAGCATTTAAATATGATCTAGTAATTTACATATTTTCATAAAGATACAAATGAGATGCAGAGACAAAGTGCTACAACAAAAAATATCATTGGTTCATGATTCCATCCATCATATAGAAGATAAAACTAAAAGAGATACAAATAAAAAAGCATAGGTCCACTTCTGTAGAACAAACTAAGGCATCAATTCAAAAGGTTTGATTTCTAGAAAAACATAGGACCATACAATCAGTGTAGTATCTACTTGACAAGTGATTTATTATTAACAAACATTCTTTATCCAACATTTCTTTTTCCTTACAAAATCAACATAGACAGGTTTTGAGCTAAAACAAAAAAAAAAGATCACAAAAATCACAAAAGATGTGAATTGTCATAAAAGGCAAAGCAAAACAAACATCAAAGTAAATGTTCTTGCTACAATATAAGTTCAAAGTTTCTGATTAGAAAAAAAAACTAGTTTGTGTGTTACCATATTATATTGCATTTCCTTGGAGTCAAACCTTATGGGTCATTTACAAGAATACTTTCCCATGCAATCCCACTCACTCGCAAGCACAGCAACAAGCGTAGAGACATGTGCACACTCACTGCCTTTTTCCAATAAGCATGTGATCCAGAATCTACAACTTAATCTACAAAACCACAAAGGACCCCTGTATAGATTAAGCTTACTCCTGTTTTAGGGCTGTAAAAATCACTGTCTGACTTACCCAAGTGGTCAAAAAAGACAAATCACATGCTGAAAAATGCATGTCGAAGAATAACTTAAAATACTATTTAATGGAACTTGAGAAATTTGAATGGGAGCTTTTCCTCTTCATGACTCTAAGAAAAAAAAAAACTAAATTGTCTTCTGAACTGGTAATGTATAAGTGAAAATAGTCTATTACTCATAAATTAATCATTCATTTCAAATTTCAAACCCAAACAAAGGAATAGAACAAAATAATGTGTTCTTTAACCATCTCATTAACAGTGACCTAACCCCTCACACATAATACACTGTGGGTGCATCTTAATAGCATCCCATCACCTGCATATAGTTGACTTTGATTACGACCCATAGGGCCATTGACTTTAACAATGACTGAGTAGGTAGTGATGGAGGGTCTGGGATCATAGACAGAAGGAGAGAAGATACTTTGAAAAGGTTTGTGTGTGGGGGGGATTAGTTCCTTCTCCAGAGTTACCAGGAGGCAGGGCACGTGAAAACCACTGACGTTAACTCATTAATTTATTTAGTTACACACAGATAGCAGCGTAGAGGTCAGGTTACAGAGACTACACACGCTTCTGATAGGCCTCTATTCGGGTCTGTCAGTCTTCTGTCTCATGCATCTCTGCACACACACACACGCACACGCACGCGCACGCACATCTACACATTCACAAACATACACATGCAGGGAAATACACAACACGTGCACACGCTGTCCCATCAAACCCTCTGAACTCTCCTGAACGCAGTGGTAACAGAACAAGTGCCTGTTTCACAGCTGCTATTTCCATTACTGGATCGTAATACCATCCTTTGGCCGGTGTGTGTGTTTAGGAGGCCCATGGGATGTACAGTGAAACTGACAGACAGGCTGGAGGCTCAGTTAAACGTTTTTGTCTCTGAACATTTCACTCCCTCAGTGAAACCTTATTTTAGGGGCTTTTGTGCACCGCAAAGGACAAAATAAAGGAAATTTACTGGGCTGTACATCATGTCGTCTGTTCGTCGATCGGTCACTGACACACAAAGGTTTTCATTGATAACCCACCCCAGTGTGTCCTCTTAGAGAAAAAACTAAAAGAACGAGACAAAAATGCTCTTTTTGGAATAGTTTGTGTGCATTGTTTTTCCTTCTGAAGGTTACCCCCAAAAAAGGTTATATTCGAGTGGTACATTGAGCAATCCTCAGATGGTACACCACATCTTCTGTCAATCCAAACCAGAGTGACAGAAGAAAAGAAAGGTTGAGGGAACACAGATCCCCTCCTTTCATCCCTCTATCTCAGAGGGTCAGCATCTGGCAGGTACATCTGCAATGAAGTCAAACTCATTTTGTCCCAGCCATAGTTCTGGAAGTTCGTTGGCACGGTCCAAACCTAGCTCTATGACCAACGACATCAGAACTTCCTCATCCACTGGGTCAGAGTCTATGATCCCCCCAGAACCACAACCCTGGTTCCCTCCAACAACACCAGGTGTAACCCCAACTAGATGCGTAGTCGAGCCCAGCGTTGAGCCCCCAAACCCCCTTTGGGGTCCCGAGGTGGGGCCAGAGACTCCGCCGCCACCTACACCTCCGGCCAGACTCTGGTAGTGAGAATTCAGTTTCTGGAGCTGCATGCTGGCTATGAGGTGAGGGCCTGAGGTCTGGAGGCTCTGAAGGCAGAAGGGCTGGGGTTTGGAGAGGGATGAAGAGGTTGAGGTGTGGAGGGTGGAGGATGGTGGGAAGGGGCCCCCGCCAGAGGTTTTGACGGTGCCTGGCGTCCCAGGGTAGTGCAGGAGGGTGAGGGAGGGTGAGGGCGGCTCGCGGTCCTTCATGACTACGTGGGCAGGGGTAGAGAAGAGCAGTGAGGTCATCACCTGGGTACACCTGAGTTAAGAGAAAGGGATGATATTAACAGTCAAACTGGGACAAATTGGGAGAGGAAACTGGAAAAACAACAAACAAGGACTGTGTGTGGTTTCTTGCTTCTTATAATGACAAGGCATTTCAAAAACATCTATAAGTACTGATGAGATATTATGACTTAGATAGCAGTTGAATTTCAGAGCGAAGATAAAAGCTTTGCTTTGATTATTTTAACAGTCCAAAAACAATTGCTTAACTAAGCAACTGATGGATTTTGACAGGAGACTGGGTCCTGGCTAATTGGTCACAGAAAACTAAACCAAATATGTTGACGGGTCATGCCTCAAGGAGAAAGAAGGGATCCCAAATTGTGCACTTCATTTGCCAAGAGCCAACCAAGGTTTAGAAAACATTGCTGTTTTCTCCAAAGTCACTCGTTCAAAACTAGTCAACCACATAGGCGGGGGGCATTTGGGATACTGATAATGAGGTAAATTAACCACTGAAATGCCATCTAGGCTTAGAGTGAGGGGACCGGCTGGGTTTTCTAAGAGGGTTAAAAGACAACAGGTCCTTTGATGACTGAGTCACATGATAACAAACATATCACCCTGAGAAAGGAGTTGTGAAGTAGGCTGTGTGTGTGTGCGTGGGGGGTGGACAGACACACGTTAAGGCTGTCATTGAAGGCAGTTAATTATGTGTTGATCCACTGCAGACACCCCCCCTTCCCGACACAAACCCCTTTACCCCCTGCCCATACCATATTTAGGAGAGTAATTGCTATAGGCAGGCAAGCAGCTGCACTAGACATATAGCAGGACACGCGCACAGCCGTCATCTAGAGGCCTACGATTGCACAGCTTCACGCGCGCGTGCTTTCTCTGGACCTTTGTGTTCATTATTCATTGGTTGATTACTGTCAGAGGCAGACCGTACATTGGCTCTCGTAAAAGCTTTCTATTACGGAATGGTGACAACAGACCGATTTTTAAATTCCGTTTAATATCCTAAAGTGATAGAAACACTGGACCATTACCAAATTCTGGTCAAATGCCCTGCCCTCTGTATATTACAAGTTTTTGAATGTATTCCACCTGGGCCTTTTGTGGTAGGTCTCAAGAAACGTTCTTAATAAATTGCCAAGTAGACAGAAAAGGTTGATTGATAATGATTATGCAATCAATTTGCTAGTTTATTTAGCATATACACGAATCACATTATAATGTCAAAAACAATAAGTTACTTGGAACAGCTTTTCCTTAATTTAATCATATCGGTTTCCCTTTTGACTTGGGGGTCAGACTTGAAAGAGATCATAATACAATGCCTTTACTCTTCGCCCCGACAACCTTGGTGCCGATTAGCCTACACAATAACAATACGTGACGATGAAATTGAAACGTCTGTCAAGATGCACCATCATTTGCACCAGCTAGGCATGGCTTTTACGTGAACCCATACATTTTTTCCAAAGACCGGAAACAACGCTGAAAGGACATTAATTAGCTAATACATGCAATTAGCCTACTTTGCATAAAACATCGCCCGCAGGCGATAAGTATTTGTGACTAACATTCACTCCAACATCGAGCTGGTAAAATTAAAAAAATTGCTTGGTCAAAACCAGGTGTTTTGATACATTTAATGGGCTGTATGAAGACTGTGTACATCATAATTAAAATAAATGCATTTAATTTACAATTTTGGTGGGGAATGCCAACTGCAATTGCCATTTTTTATGAAGATTTTAAAATACTCATATTGGGTAAAAACTGCCTATAGCGTCTAAATAGCCTACATTGAACATGTATATGAATCAACAAACCTTTTAAAAAGCCACGTTTAGCGTAGCAGAGCAGGTCGATGTGTGGAGCGAAATGTTGTGAAGTCCAAATGCACCAAAAGGAACTCCAACTGGAAAAACCACGTCAGTATATGTTAGCTGTGAATAAAAACGTGACAATAGTTATCTATCTTTAGCAAGTCACTGGCAAGGAACTGTTGAAAGCTGTAGCCATATAAAATAGACTAAACCGCCGTGCAGCGTCTTGCCTTCTCTTCTCTCCGTGCGCAATAAAAGACTGGGCGACTGACAGAGTTCCCTCAATGGGGTTGTAACTGAATCAAAAGTATTATTCTCTCGCTCTCTTCCCCTCTCTCTCACACACACACACACACACGCACACACACACACACACACACACTCGACCCTCCAGACCCTCGCGAGTGAGATGGGTTTGTGGCATTACACAATTATGGCATAGATTTCAGGGGAATCGGACTGACGCAATTAAATGATCGCCCAATAAACCGTTAGGTTAATAGTTCATTCCAGTGCCGATGTGATCCAGTTTCCAGAGTTCCTGTGTCCGTCGTGAAAGCGCTCTTCAGAGGCAGATGTTCTTTATTCTCAAGTGCGAGCGCTTTTCTCTACACACAGGTCAAATGGCGTTCCATTCTATTCCAGGACACTTTTTCTCACTTCGAAAAGCAAAGCCCCATCAAACCTCAATCACACCTCAACTCTCTTGAAATAAAAGATGATTTGCACAAAATAATGCATACCAAAAAGAGAAAAATAGATCAGAGACATGCATAGGCTACACCCGCTTAAACACACCGACCTACACGCACGCACACTAACAAGCCCTCAATGACATTTATGTCTCATTAAAGAGTCATGCCTATTTACTATCCAAAACAATGTCAAATAATTCTAAATGCTATAGTAAAACAATGCTGATTGGAGATATAGGCGATATATTCCGAAGTTTCACTACCTTTTTTTCTGTCTTGAAGTTCCTTAATTGATCGATTCTGAACAGCGAGCATATTAACATTGTCAGTTAACATAAATTACTACCACCAAGCCAAAGCGTTTTCTTTTGAAACGCCACGCGCCTTAATTCCTTTTCAGTTAACCACATAAAGGCTCACGAGCATCTGTCTTTATTGTGGTCAAGTCCTGTAAGAGCGCGGGCACAGTTCTCATGTAGATTAGGCATGATGTATGGAAGTCCTCTTTATCCCCGTTGGGAAAACAATATGCAAATGAGACGAACGGTTTTCAATTTCCCATGCAAAACTAGACAAATCTGTAAACCCTCTTCGTGAATGGCTGGCGCATAAGGCCTAGTAAAATGCCTGTGACTCTGGAACTTCATGCTTGGCTGCAAAAAACATGTCAAGAGAAGGAAGATCTCCATTAACCTGGTTATTCAAGACTACAATCTTCAAATTTGATTTAAAAGATAATGCAATCCTTACCCAAGGGTTACATTTTATGCCAAACATAATGTGCATTTTACCAGACCTAAATGTTGTAGCCAATATATGTAGGCTGTTATACGCTTGAAATCTATTTGAATCCATTAGAAATAGTCATACGCTTGAAATCCTGAAATCTATTTGAAATAGGCTACGTTTTATCATGTTTAATTGGATGAATGAGGATGAATGTTTTAATGTATCACTTCGGCCATATAGTGGGAGAAATCGGACGGATTTCCCATCAAAAGTATAGCGGTAATTTGTCTAAAGAAGCCAACTGCTCCACTGAAGTTCCGTTCTGAGGGGCTGTGGTCAAAACACATTTCGGTAACTAAAAGCATGACATTAACATCATTGTGAAGTGTAACAATAATTTAGGGTTATTTGACACACTCGTCTTTCTAACTTTACCTAAATAGTTAACTGATGTTACCTACTGAAAAAAAAATATGATAAGCCACAAAATGGAAATATTACGTTTTGCATAAAATGTCGTTGGGATGTCCTGACGCAGTCACTTTAGACGCCAGACGGGACGCGGCAGGCAGGTGTGCTATTCAACAACATGAACAGAAAATGAAGAGAGATGAGAAATCGATTTCATTCAGCGAGGATAGGAAACAGGAACATTTTGCAGGAACAGATTTTTTTTAGTGAAGCTGTCAGGTATTTGTGGTAGTACAAGGTTAACAAGTGGTAAGAAGGTATTTTATGCTGAAGTGATAACATTGTTTTTGTTCCTTTGAACAATTTACAAACTTCAATTAAAAAAAACAATAACCAACGAGAGCTGCCCTCTGCTATGCTGTACTGTGCTATGCATAGGCTAACTAGATACCAAAAGGATATTGTGTAAACATGTGTTATAAGGACAGAAATAAGAAATGTTTATATCTGAAATATTTTGTAAATCCACGGCATGTCTTGTTTTGCGTTCGTTCTAAATTAAATACGATTCCAAGAACCCATCTTCCATTTTTAAGCGTCATTTTAACCTAACAAGCACAGTCCCAGCCAATCAGTGGCGTAACTATCCACGGTTTAGGTCGGGGCCCGCCCGCAATGGGTGGGGAGATCGCCCTTGACCTCTCACAAAATGTTTTTTATATTACATCGTGTGTTTCCATTCTGTTATCACAATCAGAAGAAATTGCATCTACGACATGATCGGCTTCCCTACTTAACTAAATTGGATACTAGCTTAAATCACACCTGGAGAATCAATGCGCTCTGATAGCCTACAACAGAAGTTCATTCATTTATAAGGGAATTCTGCGCTATGTGCGTCATTTCGTTGCAGGTGCATTTGCAGGGCGTTGTTTGTTACATGCATTGGATTTACTGAACGTATGCACGCGTAAATTGTATGTGGATCGCCTTGATGGCAGTGGTACCAACCGATGAAATGTTAACTCCTGTTGCATACAGGGACGTCGCTAGGCCTATTTTTGAGGAGATTAAATTAATTCATTTAGAAGTAAACATATTTGTTTAGGTTTGAAGTTAACGTATTGCACCATATTCTGTTCAGAGTGCGTGAGATGTGGTTATTAAATATGTCTTTTTTTAAATTAATAATTTTTTTAATGAATTAATTCCGAGATGAATTGGGCCAACTCGTTTTGAAATTATTCAGAATGATTCAGAGAAATCTCGCTTAGAAACAGAATATGTACTGTATGCAGATCCAAATACTATAAACTATAGTTGACAGAAGTATTTTGGCTAGGTAGTACTGACGTTTTTGTTACTTTTGCTGGTCTCGGAAGGACGAGGACAGAGTGGACTTTAATTTCTTTATTTGGATAGAAGTCATATTAGATCAGTGCCTAACACAAACGATGAGACCAGTTTACTTTTAGCCAACCTTGACCAAAAATAACCTTATTTTAATGGATTTTACACCCGTTGTTACTATAAAAATACATGATGAAAAGATGTTCTGGGGATCATGACCAGACCTGCAAAATGAGGCCCACCATCCATGATTTTCCAGTGAGGTCCCTTGTTGCAATCATACCCTGATGATTTTTATATAATTTCTGGCCAACTAGAGCGAATTACTGACCTTTTTTAATAGTGTAGTGGTTAGAAATAAAACTGTTTATGGTTATATTGTGAATATTTCTGGTGGATTTTCACCAGGAATATTTGTTTCATATGTCTTTGTTCATGGTTGTACTGAGAAAGGCTGTGTTGTCAGCAGTCGTACTGTAAGCTGTTGCTGCACTGCCCTCCCTATAGTCTCTGCATGATAAAACAGTATTTTTTGTCAACTGATTTTTTTTGTTTTTGGTCATATTTGAACTTAATAGGTCTGGGAGTTTTGCTGTAATTCGTTTTTGGCCCCAGATACTCCTGCCCAGCCAAACAATTTCTGCCTACACCACTGTTTGGCAGTGTAAAGTTCTTCTTCAGTCTCGCTAGCATTTACAAAATTTTTATGACTATTCCAAGTAGTAAGTTAGTAGATATATTTGTATGCCTATTACTGGCTAATATGCTGTTAAAACGACAAGAGGCAAAATCCATACAGTTCATAGTTGCTATTTGTGTTGAAGGTGTGAACAAATATACATATAAACAAGTGTTACATGTTAATACAATGGAACTTTTTTCAAATAGTAATTTACCAGATCATATGTCGGGATAACCTTGAAAGAAAATTCCTTGATTTTATCAACTAGAAGGTATATTTAGGGCAATAACCAGAGTTGTATCACTAATGCGATTCGAACAGGGCATGACACAGAGTGTGGATATTTAGGTTTCATGTTGAAACAAAGCACACACACTGATCAACCATAACATTATGACCACCTGCCTTATTGTGTGGGTCCCCCTTTTGCGACCAAAACAGCCCTGGTTCATCGAGGCATGGACTCCACTAGACCTCTGAAGGTGGGCTATGGTATCTGGCAACAAGATGTTAGCAGCAGATCCTTTAAGTCCTGCAAGTTGTGAGGTGGGGCCTCCATGGATCAGACTTGGTGTCCAGCACATCCCACAGATGCTCGATTGACTTGAATTTTGAGGCCATGTCATGGAAAAGTTCATTTTCCCATAATTCAGAACACATAGTTACACCTTCACATATTCTAGATTCATTACACATAAAGTGAAACATTTCAAGTGATTTCCCATATTGTTTCAGTATTGATGATTATGGCTTACAGCTCATCATCAAAAATACAGTATCTCAAAATATTACCAAAATATTGGATTTTTGATTTCCATGAGCTGTATACCGAATCATAGCACCAGGGCCTCCCAGCTGATGAATTCTCTAACTGATGGAGTCGAAGCTTAACGTCAATGAGGCTGAGACTACAGCATCACCTCAAACTCAAAAAGGATAATGATGATGTCAAAGCAAGACTGGAGCAGGACGACTGCAGGGCAACCTAGATGGCACAGAAGACTCTGCTGGAGAACAACATGACTAGTGAAACGCTCGATTTGGAGACCATTAAAACAGTCTGTGATGAGCTAGGGCATGAAGATGTGGTCAAAGTGGGGTGGCACGCGAAGAGGATTTTGTTTGAACAGCTCAAGTCAGAGCATGAAGGTAAGATGACCTAATTTGAGAAAGAGATGATGCTTGAAAATCCTTCTTGCGACCACCTCAAGAATGAGCTGGCAAAAGCTGAAGAGAGAAGACAGGCAGAGAAAATTGCCTGGGACAAGACCAACACTCAGCAGGCCAAAAACCTTTCTGAAGTGGAGAAGGTCTGCCAGACTGTTGCAGCCCAGCGTTAGGCTGTGGAGGAGCGGGGACAGGCCAGATCCAAACTCCTGGAGCTGGACAGGCTGAATAGTGAGGCTGAGCAGAGGTGGCAGGCCCTAATGAGAGAAAAAGGGCTACAGATGGATGCCTTAGAGAAGGCAAAAAACGGAAAAGCTCAGAGTTGTCCCAGGTGAAGACTGAAGTAAAGAGCGTGGCCTGGTTCATTTCTGAATGAGCTGATGTGCTGACAAACAACATTGATTATTGATGGATTTTTATATTGATATACCAAAGTTGGGTAAATACTGTTGTTAACCATTTCTATGAATCCTACATTGTAAATATTTTACATTCTCTTCCAGATGATTGACAATATGAGGGTTTCTTTTCAGCCTAAAAAGAAAAGTAGAACATGCATAGGATCAGCAACGTAATTCTTTCTGTTTTGAAACAAGATCCTCCTAGCTTATTATCCCCCAAGACTTGGTGCAATGATACATCTGTATTAATAATACTAATAAATTGCATGAGCAATATTGTTAAGAATGACATTTTCCATCTTCCACAATATCTATTGATTTAAAAAAATTGGTACAGTAACACCAAATACTTTGGCAAAGTATTCCAATTATTTTGTTATTGACATGATTTTTGATAACATGTATATTGTTTGATATCAATTAAACACAACAACCCATAATAACAAAGCGAACAACATTCTAGAAATGTTTGCCAATTTATTGAAAATTAAAAATTGTAATATCTGATGCACATAAGTATTCAGACTGTTTGGCAAAAAATCTAGGCTATGTTCACCTCAGAAATCATAGATTAACAGATTCATATGACAATCATCACAGACCCAACTTCTAAGGTGGAAGGTTGGTGACTGTAAAAGATGACAATGTTGTGTTTATATATGAAATAAATGTTACTAAACATAACATTTAATAAATAAATATATACTTAACTTATGACAGAAATTATTTATTGCAAAGTCTATAAATTCTCCTGGTGTTTTTAAAAAGCAGTGTTTTCAAATCAATGAATGAGCTCAACATTGAAAGCAGCCTATGGGATTGGACATGTATTAGTGGTGAGTTATCAAACAGTTGGTCATTTGTTGGAGAATGAAGGCTCCATGACAGGTTTTCCTGCATCAGAGGTGATGATTTAATGGGTGCGATGGGTGCAGAGCATCAATGGCTGCCAATCACGGGCCCACAAGAACGCTTGTCTTATCGTTAAAAAGAATATTCTATGAATTTTGTTGTTGTGTTGCTATATATTTAAATGAATACTTCTTTGACAAACATTTGGGGCGTAACATCAGATCTTAATGGCTCTTTAGCTAAAGATCTGACCTGTGGAAGATTGCTAGCTGAAGTAACAAAACATATGTGTTACAATGACCGCAGCAGCATTGCAGCGTCCAGTGACAAGTGGGGGAGCATTGATGATCCAGGTCCAACAGCAGCTAGCAGCAAGGTACAACATGTTGTAGCCTAATAACACATTCATCATGGCAGATGAAACTTCCTTAAATTGGTAAGAGAATACTATCTGCCTATATCTTTGATGTGGGAAGTACGGTAGCAATAGTAACATTTGGTTGGTGGGGGGCTTGCACCCATGGGAGAGAAAGCTAAGCTCTGCCTCTAGTAGACTTATACGCTCTTCGGCGTTTTCAAAACTGCATAAATATGTTTAAGTAAAGGTGACTTATCAAAATTGTGGCATATACACTGAACCAAATAATAAACCCAGCACTTTTGATCATGAGCTGAACTCAAAGATCTAAGACTTCCTCTATGCACACATAGGACTATTTCTCTCAAGTACTGTTCACCAATCTGTCTACATCTGTGTTAGTGAGCACTTCTCCTTTGCCGAGATAATCCATCCACCTCACAGGTGTGGCATATCAAGATGCTGATCAGACCACATGAGCATTGCACAGGTGTGCCTTAGGCTGGCTGCTTTATTCATTTAGTTCAGCTTATGGTAAATGGGGGCAAAAACCAAAGTGTTGTGTTTATAATTTTGTTGTGTATTTAGCCCAGTTTTTACAAATATGTTGACAAATGTCGCCTTGTTGTGATGACATTTACATAGTATCCAAATACTGTGGTGGGGTAAGCCAAAAGGAAACAGATTGGGTCTAAAATCCCTGAGGGAGAATCAAAAGTTGGAGTAACGCAAAAAAAGAAAATGGGGCAAGCAAAATGGGGCCACTATGAAATTCAGACATTGCTACGGATGCACTGAATGACCTTCCCCGAACATTTATGTTTAAACAATCTTTCAAATGTCCTTTGTTAACAAACATAGGCATAAAATAAGCAGAGATTTGGTGTTCTGCTTGGATAAAACAGCAAACTAAGCTCATGAGATATTTATAAGTTCTATTCTTCTAGAATAAATGGATTCATGAAATTCATTTAGGACCCCAAAAAACTGGCAAATCCAGATTACTCCCTTAATTGAAATAGCCTGCCAGAGCGGTTTAAGGGATGTGCTAATACGGTCGCGTTATCCATCATATACCCCCAAGCAGACCAACAAGTGTCATTTGTTTCATAAGCACTCTAAGGATAAAAACAAACAACAACAAAATTCATAGAGTAAGTTGTGTAAGTATTCAACTGTGTATGAGAGAGTGGAATGGAGTGTGTTTACCAGAGAGGTAGAGAGAGGAGAGGGTAGAGAGTGTCTGACTGTGTGTTTACCAGAGAGGTAAAGAGAGGGTAGAGTGTATGATCTGCCTGCATCCCATTCCAGTTACAGTGCACTTCTGACCATGGCCAGAAAAGGCCAAAACCTCTAGGAATTATATAGGGAATGGGTCAGTTTCCTTTTGGATGTTATGGAAGCCGATGTTTTCATTAGAAAAGGACAATTTAACAACAATGTCAACGGTTTTTTTTACTAAAAGATGTTATTTACATTGTACAGAAGGTAAAGATGAACCCTTTAAAAAGCATTTTCCCTCAACAATGACATACTTTTTTTAAACCAAAAGCAAAATAATACCAAACACACACATAATGAACAGTTGAATTTAAAACATGCCATTAAAATGGAAACAGGACATATATCAAATTTGCTTTTGCTAGACATCATTTCACAGGAGATCATATCATTAACATGCAACTTCAAACACATTGACTGTGCAGTATTAAATAATGCTAAGAGTTATCCTCTTGTCCGTTCACCAACTGACCAACAAGAACCACACTGACGAGTCACTTTGGCACCAAGATCATATAACACCAAAGTTCTTGTTGGTGTCCTTGCTCAGGCTTAAGATCATCTTGAAAATGATCTTTGTTTTTTGGGTAACTCAGACCAGACTGTCTGTTTTGGTACTTATATCCAGTGGGGTTTAACATGCAGCACGAGGCAAGCAAGTTAAAAGCCCGATTCCAAATCGACCCCTTAACCTCATGCACTTTTGGAAATCTGAGAGGATATGACTGGTATAAGTATTATGGGGAATCTTACGCACGTTCTGTCCGAGGACAAGTTGAAGCAATTACTAGATTGCTTACATCTGTCAAATCCTCTCAGATCTCCACGAGGGCATAGGAAAGATTTCTATGCTGAATCATTGGTGGAGCATTGTGGAGCATTGTCTATGCTGGAGCATTGGTGTAAATAAATGAGGTAGAAACTAGAATAGTTCATTTTTTAACAGCAAAAAAAATCCAGGTTGCACAGCAAAATATTAGCTGCACTGGTTATATGGATAGACTAAAGAGCACTGGAGAATTTAGGGGTTGATTTGGCATTGGGCCTAGGAGGTAACACCAGCCCCTACGTGACTGCTTTTTTCATTTAGTACAAACTGTACATTACATACCGCCACTGCCTGCCCTATATGTTTCCCACACTTCAGTACATAGATATTTTATAGTTATACAGTCCACGCACAACCCATTTAAGCAAATCTTTCACTGAATAACCATAGCTGAGGACCTGGACTGAGAATTTAGAAGGAAAATCGAACCAGGTATTTTCAGGGCCATGCCATTTTATAAACGATTTGAAAAGAAAAATTAATCTTCTGAATTTTGTTCTTGAATCGGCACTCCATCTCAGAGATGGTTTGTCATCACAAGTAATTTTTTGGGAAGCAGAAATTCTCAGTGTGGTCCATGGCTATTTCAATCGAAATCCACCTCCCAAGAGGAAAAAAAAAAGTACATAAAAGAACATCAAAGAAAAACAGGCAACAACTGGACCTTTACCCTCATTCTCGGCCCCTGCCATAAAAGTTACCCAATCCCCCGAAACATTGAAAGTCATGTTTTCCGATATCTCTCCAACTCCACGCACACCTCCATTGGCAAAAGATGGAGCTTCAACATACTGTCTTCATTAGAGTGTGTGTATGTTTGTGTGTGAGTTCATTACCCCAGGAGGACCTGATTGGAAACATGAGACAGAGACTCCGCGTTTAAACCACATTCTTCAAATTCCCTGTAAACAGAGTGTGGAAATGGAAGGGGAAATGGAGGGGAGGAAAATCAGGGTCAAATTAAATCATAGATAAGCAAACATATGCAATAAAAACAACTCATGACACACACACAAACAATAAAGCGTTCATTTATCTCTGAATTCAATCTGAGCCCTGTCATCAGCAAAATCCACACAGCGTACATGCACCTCAGCATTGTCAACATTAACAGTGTGTTAGCACTGACGCTAAGTGTGGACAGTGGGACTGTCAGTGATACGTCTAATTTATGCAGAGATAAAAGGCTAGCAAAGCTAGCCTCCTGTTAGTGGAGTTTAAATAACCAGGTATATGTGTGTGTGTGTGTGTGTGTGGGAGGACTTGGCTTAGCGCTGACTAAGAGTTCAGTTGTCTAAATGTAATGCAGACCTATGTTTGTTCAATGTTTCAAACACTGTGTGTAGAGTGGGAGTGATACTGGAGAGGGACAGAAATAGACAAACAAAGAGAGAAAAATATTATAGTGTGGATCTCTAGTACACAGGTTGAAAAACATTTTGAGGCATATGACTTGTGGTGTGTTTCTCTGCAACAGCTCCCCTGAAAGTTTCCATCAAAATACTAAACACAGTTCATGTACTTCCTTAGCAGGAGCAGATATGCAAATGAGGAAACAGAATATGTAAATAAACAAATGTAACACCCCTCCATTGCATAACAACATGACGGAGGGAAGCTCATTTCCAACTACTAAACAACCCTCCTCTTCTATTGTTTTTTCCAAAGGTCACGTTTCCTGATTAGAAATCTTTGTCGTGACAGTGAATAATGCACGCCAAGCTGTCAAACGCATGCTACGTTCGAGCCTCAACTCTGCCGCTAGCTGACAAGTGGCAGTGAGGCCCCGTGGGGGATGCAAATTGGCCGGCATTGGCCTGCATCGGCCAGGGAGGGGGTGGAATCGTCCGCTAACCTACAACAACTAGACAGTCTACAGTGAGGAAGTAAGCTATCTGGCATTGTGTTGCCAGGACAAAAACCTCTCCCTCAACGACAGCAAAACAAAGAGATTATGTCGACTTTTAGGAAAAGGGAACGTACCCCAGAGAACATCAACTGTGTTGCAGTGTATCCAGACAGCCGTTTGAAACTCCTCTGTGTTTTTACAACGGAGAACTTAAATGTGTCCAAGGCCATCAGTGTTGTCACGTGGCCACGACAACGACTCAACGTGACTAAACGATGTCTGGGTCAGAGTATTATTAGAGTGGTCTGTTTCAGCGCTGCTGTTAATTCCCCTACCGTCGTTTAGACGTGGGTTATATTGTCAGGCCATCATACCGCTAAATGCAAAACCTACTCTCGGCTTACAAACACAACTAAGAATCACCTCAAAAAAAAGGATTATGGACTGCAGCATCATGATTTTCTCTGGAACGTGGCAAAACAGCAACATAACCGACAACATAATGGAGCAGGAGGGAATATTCCAGAGGCATACAAAGCCATTCCCCTCCCCCTTGTGGGTCAGTCTGACCACCTTTCACTGTTCCTTCATCCCTAATATTTATCCCTCATTAAACAGGTGAAAGCATCAGCGAGGTCAATCAAAGTGTGGCCAGAGGGAGCAGACTCCCTACCACAACACCAGTTTCAACACGAACTGGAGACTGTTCGCCACTCCAGCCACCCTTGACTCCCATAAGGACACTGAAACATATGCTTCCCCTGTTCTGGATTACTTCAACACCTGCACCAATGACGTCACCGTCCATAAAGACCTTCCCCAACCAGAAGCCTTGAATGAGCAGAGAGGTCGGACAACTTCTAAAGACCCACAACGCTGCATTCAGATCCAGTGACGTGGCGGCCTCCATCTCATCCAGGGCCAACCTGAAAAGGGGCGTCAAGCTGGCTAAAAATGACCACAAATTGCAGAACGAGGAGCACTTCAACAACAGACTACCGGCCAGCGACGTCTCCGTCACCGACAAGTTAAACAGGTTCTATGTTCGCTTCGACAGGGACAACTAAGAGCCAGCCAATAAAGCTTAACCCCCCCCCCCGCGCCCCGTCTAACCACCGCAGATGTGCTGTCTGCAATGTGGTGGCTGAAGAAGGCCCGTCTGTCTTCCGAAATCCTTGTGAACTTCTAACACTACACAAACGAGAGCATTCTCACCAACTGCGCTACAGTGTGGTTTGGTGGTTGTTCTGTAGCCGACCAGAAGGCCCAGCAACGGATGGTGAAAACCGCCCAGCACATAAAGGTACCCAGCCCCCAGCCATTGAAGACCTCCAGTTCAAGCGGTTTCTGCGTAGGGTGGCGGCATCACCAGGGACCCTTCACACCCATACCACAATCTGTTTGCCCTCCTCCCATCCGGCAGGCAGTACAGGTCTCTCCGTTCTCACACCAGCAGGCACAGGAACCTCCCGTCTACTGTGTGTTTTCATATAAATATGAGTGTTTCATCACAATCAATAATCACAGTGTTGTACCTGCATATAAAACTCAAAGGCGACTGCCTTCCCAAACTCTCAAACCACCTCTTTGTGTTGGCATGGTAAACACAATTTTGCACAGCGAATGTGACAGTTGGAGTAAACTTTGTTCATATTGGCAGTGTTTCCTGCTCAGTTGTGGTATTTTTAATGACAAGGTGCAGGCAAAAATGGAATTGGGTAGGTCGATTTACAGATATGGTTGTATAGACAAAATTGCGTTGGGGTGATATTTTTTGTGATATAGAGTCCAATGGTGACTGCGGTTTACTGTGAATAAAATCTGGCAACCCTACATATAGGACCTGACCTGACATCGTGGGGATGAGTAACATCGCAACAAGTGGATCCTAGTTTTCTGTTACACCAAAGCATGTCAAAATATTTCAATAAAACGTAATAATACTTAAAGAAAAATAAACACCAATAGATTTAACTGTGGTTAATTATAAAGCTGATGAGTGATATCATATATTTTGTTATTCCTAAATACTCTAATGAACATCGTTTTTGATGCTCAGTGGCTGAATATTTTTGAGCACCTCAGACAAAAGGGAATGAAATGCTCTGAATGCTAGAAGCATTGTGGAGCCATGCGATTGGGGGCATGGTAAAACAGCCAAGCAGAATCTATAGGCTGGACGCACTTAAATCCCATAAAATATCAACTACTCATCAGCATTGCAGATGAAAACAAAATTCAAAACATGAGGGTGAAAACCTGTGTTAAAAAGAGCGACGTGTTAATAAGTGAATTAAAAAATATTGCGTATATATTTTGGTTACTATTAGGGAGGACACTGTAGCATGTAATCGCTGCTGAAGCGTAGCCAGATATTAAGTATATCACAGAGGGCTTCGGGTGGATAGTGGGGCTTGTGGCACCACAGCTGCTTATCTTGGAGCCAAGAAAAACCCACAATCAGCTAACTAAATTCACTTTGGTACTCTGGGTCCAATTATCTGTTATTAACCTGTATTTATAATTCTGCTGGCTTGATTTATTTTTGTTTGTGAACATAAAACCAACAAACAGCACTGATCTTCAGGAAACTGACTAAATCCGGCAAATTATGTGTAGAACTCTGTTGCACAATGTTTTATTTAATAAAACAGTAGTTCAAAAGAACGATAACATTTTACCCGGCAGTTCTTCACAAATGTTTTTTTAACAAAACCTCTGTTTATGTTTTCATATATGTGCATCATCACAATCAATAATCAATTGTCTGCTTTCACTATTGCAATCTGTGTCCAATTATCTGTTATAAACATGTATTAATAATTCTTCATTTTTCTCTGCAAACGTAAACAACCTTTGGTCAATGCACTAAGCTGGCGGAGCGCATATGAAACCAATGATGTTGTAAAAATCCATCACAATATTTTCGAACGAGTCACTACAAAGGAGTAGTTTCTCTCAAGTCAGTGAAAAATCTTTAAAAAATACATGAATCATTCGGGAACTGCACATCACTAGTGACAGCAGAGCTGCCAGGATTGCTGGCTGCTACTCCAGGAACCATCCTAGGATCTCCAACATGATATTCCATCAGGTCACCACCTCAGTCAGCAGCTTGTGTAAAGGCTGGTCTCACAACTTCTGCTTCACTCTTAAGCGCATGGTTGGCCGTAGTGTTGCGTTGGGGGGGAAAATGGTGCAAGTACAGAACAAGGAAATGCAGGTCGCGTCTTAACAGATATGTAAATAGGAGTACTGAAAAATGTACAAGGACAGGAATATGTACATACAAGTGGATTAAATAAGTGTGCAACTGATGCAAATGCAATACATATGAACATTCTTAAATGTGCAGTGGAAAATATAAAGCATGTACAAGTGAGATAAATAGTTGTGGAAATTCTCAATGGCATTCTGAATTTGCAATCAAGGCAAAGTGAAGGACTAAGGTAGCATGTGCAACTGAAATGCAGGAATAGCAGCAATGAGGTTCCCGAGGCAGATGTGTAACACATGAAAATGCAAGTACAGTGGCAATTCTAAACGTGCAGTAAGGGCAGGGTTAAGGTGCAGGGTTAAGGTGCAAGTCGGTAAGTGCAAATGAAATACAGGATTAACAGCAATGACACGTGAACTGAAAAATCATTTATCAGCGTTCATCTTTAATCGCCCTCTTATGTAATGTCCCTACATGAACTGAATTATATTAAATGTTTAATGAAAGGAATCATTTAGTGGACATATAAAACACTAACTAGATAATTTTTTTTAGATCTAGATCAGGGCAGTGCAATCCTGTTCCTGGAGAGCTACCCTCAAGGTGGTTCTCTCCAAATCTAATTCTGCACACCTAATTCTAATAATGAGCTGGATGAAAAGCTAAGTCAGGTTAGTCACAACTGGGCTTGGAGAGAACCTGCCTGATGATAAGTCTCCAGGGCCAAAATGGAGCAGCCCTGATCTAGATATTTCTTCAGGCCATTTTATTTGTTGCCATTCTGTTGCATCCGCTGAGCTACATGTGATAATGCTTATTGCATACTGTGGGTCATCCAAAACCTAGGCTATATGAATGTTAGAACAATTTCAACAAATAATTGTACCAATATGTGACTGGACTTGTTTCGATGGTGGCAACATTTTCATTTAATTTCTGTTTGGCATAGAATGTAATTTGAATAAACTGGACTCTTAACTACTAACAACTCTCAGGTGGTCCATGTATCCCTGAGAAAAGAGAACACCTCCCCAGACCCTCCTCCCTTACCTCATCCCTAACGGCAACCAATTTCTCCAGAAGAAACACTCAACCCCTGGCAGAGTAAAGACCAATGTGTGTTGAGTAAAAGGGGCCAGGTCAGACATGTCAATTCCCTTAGAAAACGCAGTTTGGGTTTCGTATTGTTACCAACCGGCTGTTTAACGTTTAACTAACAAAAGCTAGAATGACGATAACACAGTCATTTATATTGGTTTTGACAAATAACCATTTTATGGAGGCAGGGTTCAGGTTCATGGTCATTTGCATTGCACTGTGTGTTTGGTAAACCAGTTACTATAAACTGTCCTGCTGCATATGTTTAAAAACAGTCTGAGCCAACAGATTAGGGGTGTGTTTGCATTGCCCAAGAATCCATTCCAATCAGCGCAAGGCAAAAAGCAACCATGTGTGGTTTTTAATGTCCTTTTTCTTCTCGTTCTTTCTCCCTTGCTGTTTTTTTTAAACAGAGCCCAGAGTCTCGTAAACGTCCTCCAGATGTGGCCTGGAAATTCCGGTAAAGTGGCGACCAGCGGTAACCGCGACCCAGGTTTTTTTGCTGGCTGCGTTTGTTAATCGATTGCAGCTCACCGCATGCCCGCCCGCTTGCGTGAAGCTTTGTGATTATTAAGCAGTAGCAAGGTGTTTGACAACTCTCTTCGTGCAAAGCGTTTGTCATTTAGTTATCTAATTTAAACACACACGTGTATCAATCCTTCTAACAATTAATGAGCATGCAGTCTGAACGGTTACTCATAAGGTCTGAGCTGTGTGTGACTGCAGTTTGCCACTCTTCCCGATATACAGCATGCTACGTAGCTGCGTCACAAAATACGTCTATAGTAGGCTACACGGCTGACCAGCGCTGGCCTAAAAACAGTGCACACTAAACAGGACATACGGTATCATTTGGAACAAAAAGTAGTTGGTTTATCTGTGCCTTGGGAAATAAATTCCCCAGCTCATGAACACAAGACTACGTCGTAAATAAACCGATAAACAAACAGCGAAGGGAGAGCTTCCTGCTTCTGCCGCAGTTGCGGTAGGGCGCAACTGAAAACTCCCATTTAATGAACGGATCTCATCCGGCATTTTGGCAACGTGCCCCTCACAACACGGAGGTAATGCTTGGCAAAATGGGCCACCAAGGACACACTGACAGACAGCTGATTTCCAAGCTTGATTATTGCGTCACCATTTGGAGAGACTTCTGCGGAAGGAGTCACACACACAATTTTAATCCAGACTCCTCGCCTACGATCAGATAAAACCTTTTAAAACAAATAATAAAGTTAACTGGTTACACACACACACACACACACACACACAATTGACTATACATTCAATGGCTAGTTGATTAAGTAAACCCATCTAGTACTGGGTCAGAACCCTAAGCCTTGAGGGGGACGTGGACTCGTGTTGGAAATGTTGCGCGGGGACCTTGGTCCATGCCTCTGCAATGGCATCAAGTGGTTTGCTACAAATAGGACTGCGGTACATTCATGCTGCGGACAGCTTGTTCTATCTCGTCCCAAGGCTGCTCCGTTGGTTGAGGTCTAGGGACTGTGCAGGCCAACTGTTATGTTCCTGGAACCGCTCGGAGACAACATGTGCTTTGGGACACGGTGCATTATCTCGCTGGAAGTCTCTATGTGTTGAAGGCCGAACTGTAGTCGTGATGGGATGCACCTGGTCCGCAATGATGTTCAGATGCATTGTGGCGGTTAAACACTGCCCAGACTGTGTGCTAGGAAGAGGCCAAACGCGTGCCAGGAACATTCCCCCACCTTGTAGCTACACCAAAATCAAGTCTCTTATACCAAATCCAGCCACCAAAGTAACGCAACAGATTCTTCAGACGAGCCAATGGGTTTTTAGCTCTTACCAATCCCATTTTGGTACTTATGTGCCCATAGGACCTGCTGCTTCTTGTTAGTGGCTAATAGGCCTGGAACCCGGTGTGGTCGACCGATGACACTGCTGATCTGTCCAAACACTGACGAGCATTTCCCAGATGGCCGATTATTTGACTGTTTCTTTCTCTCCCCTTCCAAACCCCATTTTGTCATTCAGCCTCTTAGGACAACGCTCGCAGCCGAGGATGTATTCGCTAGTACAAGTAGCAGAGCAAATTCTCCAGCTAACAACCATTAAGCTTACAGGCACACAACCCAATGCACCGAGTCGCTAGAGAGACACTGTCGGTATGCCGCAACAACGCTGCTGTACGAGTCAGTGACTTGCATTAGCAGAGCCACGGCCAAGTGGCTCACTGTCTGCAAGAGTTGTGTATTTCCGCGAATGCGCTGGCGTCTCTGATGTAGCTGGCTACTGAGCATGGATTTCATAATAACTGTATGGTCTTGAAGTGGTGACGACAAGCAAAGTGGCAGGTCAAGGATGTAGACCACACCGCCAAGCCACGGTGCACTTGTCTAGGTGTGTCAAGAAAACTCAAGCTCTCGGCTCATGGCGTGATAACCTAAGCCTGTGCAGTGTGTGTTTACCAGGCCAGACAAGCGGTTCAAAGGGCTTCCCTTGTTTGGGAGCCATGGCTCGTAAACACAGCTTTTCCTTGGGTTGAGAACACTAGTAAACACTGGTTTCCAGTCCGCACTTTGGCAACACACACACACACACACACACACACACACACACAGTGGCCGGGCGCATGGTTTGTGAAAATGAAGACGTTAAACAGACATGACAGAGTTAAAGCAGGACCCGATGAACCCGCAGAAAGGAGTTAGAGGGGAGAGAAAGGGCCCAAGGAGGGACACCACCTTCAATTAAATGTATAGCTTCAATTCCCCGTGAAAGAAAAAAGGGAGAGACAGAAGGAAGAGGGGAGTGAAAAGGAGAGGAATAGAGGGAAGAGGGAAAGGTTGGGAGAAAAGAGGAAACGAAGGATCTCTGAACTGAACAAGGAGCAGATGTGACACTAGACCAACTGCACATTCTGTCTGCCATTTATTTTACTCCTCTCTTCTAACTCCATATCCTCCTTCTACACTTACTGCCTCCTTCCCTCCGACTCCCTAACCTCCTTCTACAGTCCCTACCTCCTCTCTATCCATCCTACTCTCTAGCTTCCTACACATCCTATTAGGGCTACATGATTTGGCTAAAACATTGAATTGCAATTTTCTGGACAAAAGATTTGAATAAAAAATACGATTATGAATTGCAATTTCCCATGCACGTGAGAATAAACTGCTTAAATAACTTAAATTCAAAAATATGATCATAGAAATCATATCCTATATAATAAAACTAAATGAATTAAACAAAAACAGGGACAAGGCAAGCCTAGTTCAGCCAGCCTGCCATTAGAAGGGATGAATGTTGTTGCCCTCACTGGATTCCAACCTGGGTCTCCCATGTGAGAGGCTGTGTCTTTACCACTACACCACAAAGCCATACGCATGCTGAGTATCGGTATAGCGTCACGACTTCAGATCATTTTGTCATGCAGTGACATCATGCCAAGTTTGAATATTTTGCTAGACTCCATTATTAAGCGTTGCGTTAAACTGACTTGTGTTTCTCAAGTTGACTTCCATCACAAATAGATTCTATGAACTGTATGGCATTTACCACTAGCTGTTTTAACAGCTTATTAGCCAGTACTAGGCTTACTACTGTCTACTAACTTACCACTTGGAACAGTCATAAGAATTGAGCAATTGCTAGCGAGACTGAAGATGAACTTTACACTGCAAAGCTATTTCATTTCATGGCACAACAACACTTGTGAATGAGATTGATACAATAAATATCAATATAGGTGACAATAACTGATTTTTTCATCAAATGAAAAGACAAGAGAACCGTGGAAAGCCCTCATCTTTTTCTGCACAAGGGGTGGTGGTCTCTTACTGCAAAACGTATGCCAGGATATGTACTTCGAAAATCCATCTGAAATAGTCGGAAATATAACTGCAAGTTTTTTTATTTTAGGCTTACTAAATGTGTCTTCTGAAGGCTGTGGCCTGTAAAGTTTGGGTCTATCCTGAACAAATCCTAATGCATAATATGCTTTGACGGCGGCGAAGCTTTAACACTGGTCCCCTGCATGGGAGTCCGCGTCTCTAACCACTTCGCTGTTTATCAAGGGGTAGTCAGTCATTCACTCATTCAGTATGAGACATTTGTTCAACTTCGCCAGCTCCACTTACACGGTCCGGCAAAAAAAAATAGTTAAAGCAGAAAGTGCTTTTGATGCAAGTAACACTTATAACTGATTTCAAGGTAGAGCCTGTGTCTTAAACATGGTTGTATTTAGTTAATGTGATGCAGTTTGCACCATTGCTAAGTTAGGCAAAACATTCTCAACAATTGAGCAACATTTTTCTATTAGCTGTGCTATTGTGAATGTGGGACAACATCTTTGTGCCACTCGCTGGCTTGAAACAGACGTTCTTTGCTAGCAGTTGGAGTATGAGCCCAAACTAACATTAAAAAACCATCACACATTCAAACCAAACAATATAAATAGCCAAAAACAAACATCAAGTCCTAAAGGAGCTATAAATTCTCACAGACAAAGAAATCTTACATCGGTCAACTTTCCAGATGGCCTATATTGCACAGTCTGTGTCTTTCACTTCTGTGCATCGTTGCATAAAATTAAGGGATTAGTCAAGATATTAAGGTAAACTCTAAAAGAAACCTGACAGAACTACTGAGACAGACATTTTGTTGGACTCTGATGACAGACGAACACATGAGAGGGACCAATCCACTTACATGACGGCCATCTCATTAGAATATCGATCATCAATTGATTGATCTCACAGCCCTACTCCCTAGCCCCCTCCCATTGGCCTTCCCCTTCGAGACAACAGCCTCGTCTTCCCAGATGGATATGGTCCCTCCTGATGACAAGCAGTTGAAAAAGTCCTGCTCGGTTGACTACTTCAAAACAGGCATTCTGGCCACAAGCAGCTTCTCTCATTTGCTATGGCACAGTCACAAGTCTGCAAGCAGAAAGACTGCTGGTGTGCACATGTTGCATTACTGTAACTTCTAAACCCTCCCCATCCCTGCATTACTGACCGATAGACGGGAGTGTCAACTTGGAGGTGGGTGGGTGTGTGGGTTGAGGTCAACAGAACGGTTACATTTAGGTGATGGGTTGAGGTGTCTACTTGGGGTGCAGTTAAAATTCCTGATGTGTTAATTGTGGGCATGCACAGACACAGACAGACAGACAGACAGAGACACAGACAGAGACACAGACAGAGACACAGACAGAGACACAGACAGAGACAGAGACACAGACAGAGACAGACAGCTCTGATTTGTTTCTTTTAAGAAAAAGTCTGGACAGTTAAATAAAGAATAAATGAACTTTGTCTTTAAAATAAAGCAGTCACATCTGGACCCAACAAAGGAAGCCATTTGGTGTGTGTGTGTGTGTGTGTGTGTGTGTGTGTGTGTGTGTGTGTATATGTTTGAGTGTGGATTTTCTAAGAGTGCCTGACTTATGTTTCTTGGTTGTAGTTGGTATTTAGTAATTGTGTGTTCAGACTGCGGTCATGCCGTCTGATACCTTTGATGGTGGAGATGACCGTGTCCAGGTGTTTGGTCTCGTTGCGGTCCGGTCGACAGCTGGGACTGATCTCCAGGGAGTAGTCAGGACCATACTCTGTGAAGAACTGGTGGTAAACAACAGAAGAGAGAGGCAGAGATTCCAATTAGTGGACAAGACACCTCCGGCAAGAAATGTACAAGTAAGAGTTGTTTCCGTCACCAGGATAAACTTGAACAATATCAAAACATCAATGTAGACAAACAGAGTTTGAAGACTTGATTGAGAAATCTGACTGAGTTTTACATTTAAACTTGGAAAATATTAATATGATGTTTTTGGGCTCATTCAGTCATTTTCATTTAAGGAGAGTAGGGCACAGTTTAAAACATTAACATTCACAACAAATGGTTTTACGTTGAAACATCCATATACATTTCATATTTCACCAGGTAAACTGATTCAGAAACAATTATAATTTACAAAGACAACATAATCAAAGGCATAAGCATCCCAAAATAATGACAATTCTTCCAGTCCCTTCCACAAAGAAGCATTCCCACAGCATGATGCTCCCACCACCATGCACTTGGCATTCAGGCTTAAAAGTTGATTTGTTGGTCTCATCAAATATGAGAATGTCTTAATTCACATACTACTAATACTATATATGTCAGATTAAGAGGGATAAATCCCAAACCAAAGGACTTTGGAAACAATATGCCAAAAATGTCAGATGGTCTAATATTTCCAGTAGAATTTCTTAATATGCAACCGTGTACGTAAGTTAATCTTATGGTTGAAAAAATTATAGCTGGAATAAAAGAACATAGCAAAATAAAATTATATTATGATTAATTTCCAACATACTATTTAGTTGACACTGAAATGATAAACATCAACATTTTTTATGATTCCATAATGCATTTGCATGATGACCACTGATGACCTTGGGAGTGTAGCCAGCATTGCCAGATTGTTTAACCCATAATTGGGCTATTTTTAATGACAGTGTGCGTTTTTTATCTGGAGTCCTTGGGTGATTGGGCCTATATTGTCAGTCAATCTAGCAACCCTGGGTATAACATCCGATTTTGTCAGCAAGTTTGCTAAGAACCTGAACAGTGGAAAATTAACAAAATAAAATGGAAATTATCTGCAACTCAGAGGAAAAAGCAATACAAAAATGAAATGTAATGATATGTGCCCTTGAGCAGCAGAAACAAGAGAAAATGGATTGCTCTGATGTTTCAATGACAGGAGTAGCATCGCAATTTATAGCAAAAGAGAATTACAATTATGATCCAGGTCCAAAAGCAACTAGCAGCGAAGCTGTGTAACTGAAGATACATTTTGTTACAGCCTAATATCAAGCTTCTGTTCATCATGGTACGTGAAATGTACATTTTGGAAGAATAGTATAAAACATTTATATAATCTTTTAGTTGGGAAATCAGGTTGCAAGACTTTTGTGATGGGGGGTGTTGGTAGGGGGTGCCTCCGCGGCTAAGGTTCACACCCATGAACGAAGCGTAACTCTGGCAGGTATTAATTTAATATTTCTTATAATATTCAAAAATTAACCATGTTTGTATTCAGCATGTGCCATGCGCAAACATGTGTGTTTGCATTCAGTGTGTGACAAACCTCAGAAGGACAAAAACACGGTGGGTGGCGTCGATCCTCGCCCCCAACTGCACACTGAAGTCAGGGGTACCTGGGAGGACTGGGTATGAAGCAAGTGATCAAGTGGTCACTAGAAAAAAGGACTTGAGTCCTGAGTCACTAAAGATTTCAAAACAAACGTATAGTTCGCCAACTGCACATGCAATAAATTCAAGTTCTTAAAATGTTTTGCTAACCTCAACGTTTTACCATAAACAATTAGGTTAGACGTACTTTTACTTGGGAGGCATTCAGATTCAGAAATGCCACAACAGAAGGTAATAACCTAATGCATAGGCCTGTCAAATCATTATTAAAATCTAACAAATGATTTACAGTTGTGCTCATAAGTTTGCATACCCTAGCAGGAATTGTGAACTTTTGGAATAGATTTGGAAAAGATGACTGATCATGCAAAAATATCTGTCGTACATTTAGGGACAGTGATCATATAAAGCCATTTATTAACACAAAGCGGATATAAAAATCTACACACCCCTGTTAAAATTCAGTTTTTGTGATTTAAATGAATGAGACAAAGATAAATCATGTCAGAAATCTTACACTTTTAATGTGACCTACAATGTGAACAATTCAATTGTAAACAAACTGAAAAACCTTACAAAAATCTGGTTGCACAAGTGTGCACACACTCTTATAACTGGGGATGTGGCTGTGTTCAAAATTTACTTATCACATTGAAACACATGTTAAATTGAAGTCATTACACACCTGCCATCATTTAAAGTGAATCACAAACAAAGTTCAGCTGTTCTAGTAGGATCTTCCTGACATTTTCTTAGTTGCACATTGAAGACTGTCATCATCAAGTGGAGAAAATATGAGACATTACCAAGAACTGGACATCCCTCCAAAATTGATGAACAGACAAGAAGAAAACTAGTCAGGGAGGCTTCCAAGAGGCCAACATTAATGGGGCTGCAGGAATTTCACACTACTGAAAAAGAGTGCTGTAATAAAATCAAAAGGTGCATCAAAAAAGTACAAGTTTAAGGGTGTGCATACTTATGCAACCAGGTAATTGTGAGTTTTTTATTTTTCCCCCTCAAAGATTTCAGTTTGTTTTTCAATTGAATTGTTCACATAACAGGTCACATTAAAGGTGGAAAATGTTCTGACATCATCCATGTTTGCCTAATTTTTTTTAAATCACCATCACCTGGCATTTAAACAGGGGTGCGTAGACTTTTTATATCCACTGTAGTTGTTTGGTTTAAAATCAGAATGATAACGGAAATCACCCAAATGGCCCAGATCAAAAGTTAACATACCCTTGTTTGGCCTTGTTACAGAAACACAAGTTGACACACACAGGTAAACATGGCAATTAAAGGTTATTTTCCCACACATGTGGCTTTTTTATTGAATTTAGTATGAATAGTCAATGAGTTTGTTAACCCTCATGTGGATGTACTGAGCAGGCTGGACACAGCCATGGGTAGCAGAAAATAACTGTAAAAAGATCTGCGTTACAAGGTAATGGAACTTTATAAAGATGAAAAATGATATAAAAAGATATCCAAAGCCATGCAAATGCCTGTCAGTACTGTTCAATCACTTCAATTCAAGCCTGAATTCAGCAGGCTTGCAGCCTGAAGATAAAAACTGTTCCTTAGTTTTGGATGGAATGCCTGACGGCAGCTTGATAAACAGTCAGTGGTGGCACACTGATGCTTTGGGGGTGTGTGAGCTCTAAAGGCATGGGGAATCTGGTAAAAATTGATGGCAAGATGAATGCAGCATGTTATCAGAAAATACTGGCAGACAATTTGCATTCTTCTACACAAAAGCTGCGCATGGGACACTTAAGACTTTCCAGCACGATAATGACCCTAAGCACAAAGCCAAGTTGACACTCCAGTGGTTAAAGTAGAAAAAAAGTGAAGGTTCTGGAGTGACCATCACCTACATATCGTTGAGCCACTCTGGGGAGTGTATGTATGAATTGCCTTACATTAGCTAACATCTTCGTGTCAATGTTTTCTGGCCATAACAACAAAATACAAAATGTATTGGACCATCTAGCCAGCTATTTTTTATATACAGTTCCTTAAAACAATACTTCGAAACTACACTTCACTTATGTAGACTAACAGAGTTACATTAGTCTGCATTAGACACACAAACCTACAGATGCGTTCAAGTTCCAGTGAATAAAAAATATCCTTGGAATGAAGCTTAATCGGAACAAATTATATAAAATGTATGAACAAAAACCAAACAAAAAATCTGGTTAGCGCATACATAGATGCAAGATCTTACGAAAAATGTAAAGAATTATTAGGCAATGTCCATAGTAAAGCATAGTTTTGGGTGACTTTCGAAAATCTGATTGCCATCCTTGTCGAAATGTCAGCATTTTGACTATTTGTTCTCACCTCTAGTACGTAACTTTTTAAACCATGTCACAGGTGGACTCCAATCAAGTTCTAGAGACATCCCAAGGATAACCTATAGACACACGATCTATGGAAAATACAAACCGCAATCTGAGGTGAAATGGATGTGTATTTGCTGTAATTATTTGGGTTAAAACTGTTTAATGCAGTAAAACCATCTGACCACCATATCCTAAATATAAAATAATGAATTGCATGAAAATACTTAAAGATGCATTCTGTGATTTTGGACTATTGATCATAAAAGTAGCGCTGTTGAGCCAAAATGGGACCATGTTTAAGTACTAAAATAAATGTCATCACTAATGTTTGTTATTCAATCTTAATAGGTGTCAGCAAAAAAATATATGAAATGTAAACCGGGTCTGTGCAGCACTCAGAATGTTGGATTCGCCAACCAGTAAAAAACTAAAGCAAACAGAGAAACAGTTGACAACGGCGTCGCTGTAAGGAAAGAATGTGAATTTACTTTGTGGGGGGAGACGTGATGAAGCAAGACATGATTTCATTTCAATCAAACGGATTCCATTATAATGAGACACATACACACGTAATGTCTTGATAAGACCCTGCCTAACTGAGCCAACCCCCCCCCCCCTTGCTTTTTGGGACCCATTGTGTCAATCTTACATGGTGCTGGGGGAAACTATGCTTCTTTGGATAGAACGCTAGAAACCAGAGAGCACCTGACTTTTCCCAATATGGAAAATAGGAATCAATTACACCTATGGAAAATAGGAATCATTTACACCTATGGAAAATAGGAATAATTTACACCTATGGAAAATAGGAATCATTTACACCTATGGAAAATAGGAATCATTTACACCTATGGAAAATAGGAATCATTTACACCTATGGTTCAATTACTGATGAATTATGTTTTATGTACATATAGAAAATAAAGGTACGCTAGGAGTCAGGGAGTTTACACACTCTGAAACAGCTGTGTGTGTGTGTACCTCGTTTCAAAGACACAGGGTGCTTTGTCTTAGTCAAAAAGCTGTGTTGAGGTTTCATAGTGGTTCGGGCAGTGTGTGTGTGTGTGTGTGTGTTTCTGTGTGTCTGTGTGTGTCTGTTCCCAATTACCCCCATTGAGTTTCTCCGGTCCACTTCCCTTCATTCCTGATGCAACTCAACATGCAAGGGATTACAGAACGTAGGAAACACAAACACGCACACAGATCACCAGTTTTCCCATGAACCTAAAGTTCCTATAGTAGTAAAGCACAGAGACCTGTGTCCTGCTGTCTGGTTGTTTGGGTTGGAATACAGTAGAGAGGAGCAGGACTGGAGGAGGGTGAGAGAAAGTGGGAGGAGACAAAGAGGAGAGGGACAAACGTGGGGACAGACTATTTCAGTTGGTCTGGCTCATAGCCAAAGGACTTGAGGATTGGGTGGAAAGGGATTTATCGAATAGGACGAGAGAAAGAAAAACTAAGGCTAAAGAAAGGCATAAACCAAAGAGAGAAAGATGGGCTACAGAAAGACAAAGGAAGAGGAGAGGCTGAAGGGACACAGGTCTAGAAGGAAAAGAGCAGAGAGCCCAAACTGATTCACTGTACTGTTACACTGACTCTCTCATACCTGTCCCTCCTTCACTCCCCATGTCTCCCCCCACCACCCCATGTCTCTCTAGTCCAACTGCTTGTTTGGAGAGAGGCTAGCCTTGCTCAGAGGAGAGAAAGAATCTTGTTTATTGTTCCAGTTATCCCCAGCATCTCAGAAATGACCACAAGTCCAGATATGAACAGTCAATGTTTGAGTTGTGGAGAAATAGAAAAAAGCTATTGGGAAAACAAATGGAAAGCTTGTCAGCGCCGAGTCACATTGAGCACGTAGCCTCGCATCTCCTTCTCTGTCGTCCTCGAGCAGAGCCCAACAAGCCCCCGGCCCCCAACCTGCCTCTCCCACTGCCTCCCAAGTCCTGCACGTTCCTCTGTTCATCTCCCATCTGTCCAGACATGATTTCCCAATTTCTTGATTCGACCAGACAGCAACGCTGAGGGCTTTACAGAAGAGCTCTAGATTACAGAATTACACAAATAAATACTCAATACATAAGGCATGAAATCCCCCCCTCACATATCTGCTTGTGTCTCACTCATTTCAATTTCTTTTCCATTTAAAGGACTTTGTTGGCAGGGGAAAGATTCTTACATTCCCAGCAAGTGGAAAATAAGAAAAGAGTAACTAAAGACCAAACAACAAAGCAATTACACACAAAGTCTGCACGACACTATCTCCATCCCTTTGTCTATCCTATCCCTGTCTCCATGTCAGTCTTTTAGTCTTTTCTAGGCCTCTACTTACAGATAATAAAACAGAACAATAGTCAGTCACTAGGTCAGGCCCCAGTGATCCTCTCATTGTATTTGGCTGCTCGTCCCAAATTACACCCTTTTCACTTTATGGTGCACTAGTTCCGATCGAGGCACCACAGGCCTCAGGTGAACAGTAGTGTACTATATAAGATATTGTCTTTATATAAGAACGCAGGCCCTTTCTTTTAGAACAGACCAGCCGCTCATCTCCTAAAGTTTTTTTTGACAGTGAAACCACCCCACTAACACACAAGCAATGAAACACGCACACTTCCCAATCCCAGTGCAGTTTTCCGGTGATTGAACCCAGTATTCCGAGATCCCAGTACTTCCCGACGTGCAGACTGAGTGGACACGCCCCGGACAGGATAGGAAGTGCCAGGGCAGGAGACGAGAAGTACCATAGCAGGAAACAGGAAGTACAGGGGCAGGACAGGAAATGACTAAGCTGCCAGCCATAGAATGACCAGAGGGTACCAGAAAGGCAGAGTGGCTAGTAGCTGTAGTTTATAGACACACACACACACACACGCACACACATTATTTTTATTGATAGTTGTTACACCATGTTCCTCCCCTACCAACAACACCACTACTACTACTACTACTACTACTTCTACCCCTACAGGTGTGGGAGAGTCAAAGTTTTCGATGTGTCCTCTAACGCAGTTCTCTCCGCTTGCTAAACCAGTATTTTTTCAATAGCACACACACGCTCGAGGGGAAAGCATTCCTATACAAACAAACCCAACTTAGCAAACAGGCACCAGACCTAAAGCCCTGTTTGCCTCAGTTTTTAAGGTCGTTCTGTTCTAGGGAGATTCACAGTTGTGCCATATCATCATATATTAATAATGGATTTTACTGTGCTCTCGGGGATGTTCAGGGCCTTTGAAATATTCTAATAGCCTACCCCTGAGTGGTGCTTTTGAATAACCTTATTCCAGATTTTTTTAGGAATTGTTTTGTTAGGAATTGATTTCAGGTTATTTAATCTGTGTATTTAACCTGAAATCATATAAAACACCTTAACTGCATACAAGTGGAACCCATTCATCTAATTATGTGACTTCTAAAGACAGTTGGTTCCAAATCTCATACACACGAGTCATAAAAAGGAGTTATAACTTAATGCAATCAACTACTTTCTGTTAATTTTTACTAAAGCCGATTCTGTAAGGCCGCGGGGCAATGGTGCGACCCACTTCTCAAGGAGGGCGGGGTTGACGAGGAAGGGAGGGTAGGATGGGAACGAGAGTTTGTTATTGCACAGGGACGCACTGGGAATGGCTCAGCGGAAATCAGAGAAAACAGACTTTAAAAAGAGAGAGGAAATAAACATGTTGAATAGCTGGAGACAGACCGGTTCCACACACACACACACACACACACACACACACACACACACACACACACACACACACACAC